>CM035843.1:238605476-238825476 GCA_020510985.1 Pholidichthys leucotaenia
ACCGCTGTACCACATCAAAGACGATGCTGGAGGTGGAGGCAGCATCCGCTCTCGGGTGAATGTACACAGTCGTTATAAAAAGTTGGGGGAACTCGCGGGGCAGATAAAAGGGGCGTAGCGATACAGACAGAAGCTCCACATCTGGTGTACAGATGCACTCTCTGACCGTGACAGATGTACAGTACTGTTTATTAATATACAAACATACGCCGCCCCCCTGATGTTTCCCCATTACCAGCTTAGGATCAGATAAGAACTTAAGGAGCCCTCACACTGAGGCATCACATTATCAATTAAATTGGAAGGAGTCAGACTAATGGTACATGATGAGAGAACTTGTATATTGTGCACAAATCTTTGTAGTAAACTGATAAACTATAACGTTTCTCAAATATATAAGATGAACATGCACAAAGAAGATACATTCCAAGGGCTTTAGAGCCATCTGGAGCACATCACTTTAAGATTCTATTTTATAGAATTTGTATTGTTTGATTTACTGAAGTGAATGATTTTTAGCTGATAGACCAACCTCTGTCACAACTCGCTCTCGCCTGTCTCCCGCTTCAGCTGCGCGCACAACTGCGCCTCATCAATCTCGGGCTATATAGCTCGCCCTGCCTGGAGCCTCGGCCTGGAGCCATCTGCTCATCAACGCTCTTCACTCCAGCGCACGCCTGCTCCCTTACGGCCTGCGCTCCTCGAATTATCCTTCTTCCTACACATAAGCTATTCTCCACTTACCTGCTCTCCAGTTTCTCCCCTGTGCACAGGTGGATCCTCTGGTGGCGGACTTTCCTCCCACATCCTCGCCATCACTCCCCTCTCCGCGCCGAGCACGCATCAGGACGCTATCTTCCAGGCAGGAGACCTGCGGCTTTAGCCAATGCCAGCCACCTTACCACCTGCAAGTAAGCACCAGATTGAATATTAATTCCACTGGGTGTTTGCCGGCTGTTAACCTCTGTGTGTGCTCTCCCCTTAGGGTTGCTTGGCTGTACGCCGCCTCGTTCCGCCCTCGACGCATCCCGTCCTCCAGCATCACATTACACCCTGCTCTCACACACCCAGACACCAATTATTGTTTAATAAAATCATTGAATCACACTCGAGCCTGTGTGCGTGTTCCCTAGGTCCGGACTTATGTCAGTACGGCTCCAGCAAAGTGGCCCAGCGGACAGTGGGCTTGCACACCGTTTTAACATTCTCGAGGCTCGAGTGGACCAGATTACTCACCAGCAGCAGGTAATTTTAAATCAATTGACCCAAATTAACCGCCGGTTGGACTGTCTGGATCCCCCGCAGGCATTCCCTCCAGCTCAGCGTAGTGTCCCGGCTCCCGTTGGTCCCCCAGCTAGCCAGGCTAACCCGGGCCGCCCACCCAGCTCACTCCTATTCCAACGCCCACGCGATTCAGCGGAAAACTCGGTGAAGCTCATGGGTTCCTCCTCCAATGTAAGTCTGTGTTTCAGCGCGTCCCCGGGGACTTCCCGACTGATCACAGCCGAATCGGGTATATCGCTAACTTTTTGGAAGGGCGAGCGCTAGCTTGGGCCTACGCCATAATGGCAAGACCCAGCTACGCGAACCTGACCTATGCCCAATTCGTCCATGATTTCAATGAGGTCTTTGATCATTCAGGCCGTGACAGTGTGCTAACCACCCGGTTGCTAAACCTTAGCTAGGGTAGCCGGTCAGCTGCCGACTATGCTGTCGACTTCCGGGTGGTGGCGGCGGAAGTTGGGTGGGGAGATGCTGCCCTCTGCAGCATTTTCGCCCATAGCCTGACCCCTAGCCTTCGGGATGAACTGGCCAGCCGGGATTTGCCAGAACGACTCTCCGAGTTAATCTCCCTTGTCATCAGTCTCGATAACAGGTTGAGAGAACGGGCCGCCGAGCGGAAGACGTTCAGCCACTCGAGCGGAGCTTCCTCCCGCGTCTCCCAACCTTGCCCCCTGGCGTTGCCCACGCCAGAGTCCGCCGACAATCCGGAGGCAATGCTGATTGGGCAAACCAAGCTTCTGCTGGCGGAGAAACAGCTCCGCAGGGAGCTGGGTCTCTGCATGTACTGCGGAGACGACCAGCACCCCGTGGATACCTGCCCGGTCAAGCCAAAAGGGGGAGTCCGTGAGTCGCTGTAGGGGGTCTCGTGGACTCTACTCAAACTAATCTCCTATCAAAGTGCCTCCTCCCTATTAGATTCTGTCACAATCATACTGAGCATCTCACTCACGCACTGGTGGACTCGGGGGCGGAGCAAAGCTTCATTTCCAAAAGCCTGGCAACCCGTCTGGGCATCCCCTGCCAAGCTCTGCCAGCCCCTCTCAATCTTGTCACACTCTCACGGACCCCCCTGGAAAAGGTCACGCACCGGACCGTGCCCGTCTCAGTCATCATCTCCGGGAATCACAGAGAAGACCTGAGCCTGTACATACTGCCCATCTCAGCTGCGCCCATCATTCTGGGCTACCCCTGGCTGCGTCTCCACAATCCGGCCTTTGATTGGCGGTCCGGAAGCGTCCTCTCCTGGAGCACCTTCTGTATGGGCGCCTGCCTCCAGTCAGCTGCCTGCGCCCCCTCGCTGCCTCTCTCCTCCTCCGACTCACCCCCTCTAGACCTCTCTAAGATGCCTCCGGAGTTCCATGATCTTGGGACTGTCTTTAGCAAGTCCAAAGTGCTGTCTCTTCCCAACCACCGCCCGTATGACTGCGCCATAAATCTCAGCCCGGGGGCGCCCTTACCATCAGGTCGCTTATACAGCCTGTCCGCACCGGAGCAGGAGACCATGGACACCTATATAAAGGAATCGCTCAGCGCGGGCATCATCCGCCCTTCCTCGTCCCCAGTCGGAGCTGGCTTCTTCTTCGTTGCTAAGAAGGATGGGTCCCTTCGGCCGTGCATCGACTTCCGGGCCTTAAACGACATCACGATTAAGGACAAGTACACACTGCCTTTGATGGACTCTGCATTTGACTCTCTCCAGGGGGCCACCTGGTTTACGAAGCTGGACCTCCGCAGCACGTACCACCTTATTCGGATCCAGGAGGGCGACGAGTGGAAGACGGGGTTCTGGATGCCCAGCGGCCATTTTGAATATCTGGTCATGCCGTTTGGGCTCACCAACGCTCCGGCCGTCTTCCAGCGGCTCATAAACGACGTCCTACGAGACTTCCTGGGGTATTTGTCTTCGTCTACCTGGACGACATCCTGATCGTCTTCCGGTCTCGGGAGGAGCATCAGGTTCATGTGAGGCGGGTCCTCTAGCGTCTCCTTGAAAACAGGCTCTATGTGAAGGCGGAGAAGTGCGAGTTTTATACCAACAAGACCTCCTTCTTGGGCTTCATTGTGTCACACAATCAAATCATCCCTGACCCGGCCAAGATCAAGGCGGTAGTCGAGTGCCCCCGCCCCCATCCAAGAAGCAGGTCCAGCATTTCTGGGGGTTCGCCAACTTCTACCACCATTTCATCCTGAACTTCGGCTCCATCACTTCTCCCCTGACCCACCTCACCTCCCCCAAGGTGCCGTTCCAGTGGACTGAGGAGGCTGCATCGGCCTTCGCGACGCTGAAGATGGAGTTTTCCTCCTCCCTGGTCCTGACTCAGGTGGAACCTACGCTACAATGCCTCGTTGAGGTGGACGCCTCCTACACGGGGGTGGGGGCAGTGTTGTCTCAGCGCTCTCCGGTGATGGGGTGGTGCGCCCCTGTGCCTTCTTCTCCCGGCACCTATCTGCAGTGGAGAGGAACTATGATGTCGGCGACAGAGAACTCCTGGCGGTGAAGCTCGCGCTGCAGGAGTGGTGCCACTGGCTGGAAGGGGCAGTGCAACCTTTCGTGGTCTGGACAGATCATAAAAACCTGGAGTACCTGAGGACGGCCAAGCGCCTGAAAGCCCACCAGGCGCGTTGGTCCCTGTTCTTTGGCCGCTTCAGGTTTTCCATCACCTACCGCCCCGGCTCCAAGAATGCCAAGCCGGACGCACTGTCCCGGCAGTTTGCCCCGGAGGCCTCTGAAGAACAGGAACACACCATCCTGCCGGCCTCATGCGTTGTGGGCGCCGTCTCATGGTCCATCAGGGACAAGGTCCGGAGGGCGCAGGAGGCTGAACCTGATCCTGGCGGCGGTCCAGCTGGGAGGATGTTCGTGCCATCATCTGTCCGGGGTGACATCACCACTGGGCGCACACCTCTAAGCTCGCCTGTCACCCGGGGATCTCCTGGCTTGTGGAATTCCTCCAGAGGTCCTTTTGGTGGCCGGGCCTATGGGACAACATCGCCAATTACGTCCGGGCCTGCCCCCAGTGCGCCATGGGTAAGACCTCGACCTCTCCTCCACCGGGGCTCCTCTATCCCCTGCCGGTCCCCGGAAGGCCCTGGTCTCATGTAGCCTTGGATTTCGTCACCGGTTTCCCGACGTCCAACTCTTTTAACACCATCCTGACCATTGTGGACCGGTTCTCGAAGGCAGCCCACTTCGTGCCGCTCCGCGGCCTTCCTACGGCACAGGAGACTGCAGATTTGTTGGTCCAGCATGTCATCAGGCTACATGGGATCCCGGTGGATGTCATCTCTGACCAGGGGCCCCAGTTCGTGTCTAGGGTCTGGAGGTGCTTTTGCAACGCCTTGGGGGCTATGGTGAGCTTATCGTCCGGTCACCACCCCCAGTCCAATGGGCAGTGCGAGCGCACTAATCAGGAGCTGGAAGCTGCACTGCGCTGTGTCACTGCCTCCAGTCCCTCCTCCTGGAGTGCCCATCTGCCCTGGATAGAGTACGCTCATAATTCCACTTTATCGCTGGCTATTGGGATGTCTCCCTTCCGGGCGTCTCTGGGTTACGACCCCCCGCTGTTCCCCAAAGAGGAGGGAGAGGTGGCAGTTCCTTCCATCCAGGCTCATCTCAGGCGCTGCTGGCGCCTTTGAACCACGACGTGCCAAGCGCTTTTGCGCACGGCAGCGCGCAACTCCAGTACAGCGAATCGCCACAGGAGAGCCACCCCTCATTACCAAGTGGGCCAGCAGGTATGGCTTTCTGCTCGGGACATCAACCTGAAGGCCGAGAAGAAGAAGCAGGCCCAGCGCTTCATTGATTCCCAGTGGTCAAGGTAATAAATCTGGTGGCTGTGCATTTGGCTCTCCCCCCCTCCCCCCATGTCTGTCCAACATTCTACGTCTCCCAGATTAAGCCCCTGGTGACTAATCCACTCTGTCCTCCTCCTAGGGCTCCACCCCCTCCCGTGATGATCAACGGCGACCCGGTGTGGAGGGTCACTTCCATCCTGGACTCCCGCCGCCGGGGTCGCGGGCTGCAATATCTGGTGGACTGGGAAGGGTATGGCCCTGAGTGGAGGTCCTGGGTGCACCCGTCTTTTGTGCTGGACAAACGCCTCATCACGGAGTTCCAACGGGTGCACCCAGGTAAGCCAGCGCCGGGAGGCGCTGCTCGGGGGGGGGGGGGGGGGGGGGGGACTGTCACAACTCGCTCTCGCCTGTCTCCCGCTTCAGCTGCGTGCACACCTGTGCCTCATCAATCTCGGGCTATATAGCCCGCTCTGCCTGAAGCCTTGGCCTGGAGCCGTCTGCTCATCAACGCTCTTCACTCCAGTGCACGCCTGCTCCCTTACGGCCTGTGCTCCTCGGATTATCCTTCTTCCTACACGTAAGCTATTCTCCACTTACCTGCTCTCCAGTTTCTCCCCTGTGCACAGGTGGATCCTCTGGCGGCGGACTTTCCTCCCACGTCCTCACCATCACTCCCCTCTCCTCGCCAAGCGCGCATCGGGACGCTGTCTTCCAGGCAGGAGACCTGCGGCTTTAGCCAACACCAGCCACCTTACCACCTGCAAGTAAGCATCGGATTGAATATTAATTCCGCTGGGTGTTTGCCGGCTGTTAACCTCTGTGTATGCTCTCCCCTTAGGGTTGCTTGGCTGTACAGCGCCTCGTTCCACCCTCGACGCATCCCGTCCTCCAGCATCACATTACACCCTGCTCTCACACACCCAGACACCAATTATTGTTTAATAAAATCATTGAATCACACTCGAGCCTGTGTGCGTGTTCCCTGGGTCCGGACTTAGGTCAACCTCTGTCAACATTGGTCAGTCCAACAGCATTATTAGAGGATGCCACAGCCAAAGGCAGCTAGCTGAAGCTAGCAGTTTAGTCACTCATTCATGAATGTATCTGTGCTCATTGTACTCCAGGGAAAGGACATATCCTATCCACCACTGAAACGACACACTCCTGTTCACCAATGATGCATTGCTTGATTAATTCTTTGAGACTATGTTAGTTGGCTCAGGGTCACTATCCTAACTAGAAGCCAGTCAGCTACGGTTAGCAGTAGTAACATAAGAGGGAGGGTGGAGTTAAATCAGAATCAGAATCAGAATCAGATTTATTGCCATTGTTCATGTAGTACACAAACTAGGAATTTGTCTCGGTGCAATGCTGCAACATTAAACATGATAAAAATAAAAGACAGAAACAAAAAACTATACATGCAATAAAATGTAGAATAAGAAGGAGTAATACTAGTCAAAGCAATTTTTAAATATATTAGCGAGCAGCAGATATTGTGGAGTACCACATAGTGCAGTCGGTAATGCAAAAAGAAAACAGTGATGATTGACATGAGTCTGGTTGAGCTGCTGTACATAGTGCACGAGAGTCAATAAGCCACTTAGTGTTCAGCAGTCTGATGGCAGAGGGGAAGAAGCTGTTCATGTGATGGGAGGTTTTAGTCTAAATGGACCGAAGTCTTCTACCTGAGGGGAGGGGGGCAAACAGTACGTGACCAGGGTGTGAAGGATCGGCTATGATCCGGCCTGCACGCCTCCGGGTCCTGGAGATGTACAGGTCCTGGAGGGATGGGAGCTTGCAGCCGATCACCTTCTCAGCAGCGCGCACGACGCGCTGCAGCCTTAGTCTGTCCCTGGCAGTGGCTCCTGCGTACCCCACGGTTATGGAGGTGGTGAGGATGGACTCGATGATGGCTGTGTAGAACTGTACCAACATCTTGGTGGGTAGCTTGAGCTTCCTCAGCTGCCGCAGGAAGAATATCCTCTGCTGGGCCTTTTTGATGAGGGAGCTGATGGTCGGCTCCCACTTGAGGTCCCGGGTGATGGTGGTGCCCAGGAAGCGGAAGGAATCTGCAGTGGTGATGGGAGAGCCTGTGAGGGTGAGGGGGGGCAGAGGGGTTGTGACTTTCCTGAAGTCCACAATCATCTCCACTGTCTTCAGAGCGTTCAGCTGCAGGTTGTTGTGGCTGCACCAGGACACCAGCTGGGCCACCTCTCTCATGTAGATGGACTCGTCGCTGTTGGAGATGAGCCCGATGAGGGAGGTGTCGTCCACAAACTTGATCAGCTTGACAGACTGGTGGCTGGAGGTGCAGGAGTTGGTATAAAGAGAGAAAAGTAGGGGGGAAAGTACACAGCCCTGGGGTGATCCGGTGCTGATGCTAACAGAGTCTGAGACAGTCTTTCCCAGCCGCACATGCTGTCTCCGGTCCGTCAGGAAGTTGTTAAATGTTAAAGAATGTTAAAATGTTAAGAGTTAAATGTGACGCTTAGGACTTTAAAGAGACATGCGCTGAAACCAGCTGTCCTGAGTCAGGCTGCAAAAGATGATTCACAAGAACTTTGTGTGGCATACTGGAAATACCCGCAGCAGACGCCACGGACGTGAGGCCGCAGGCACGGATGATATCACCACGCAATGGGTATAAAGGAGGACTGACAGCAGGAATCACTCTCTTTGGCACTCTGCCTCCACAGTCAGCTAGAGCCTGTATTAGTTTGAGGTTAGCTCATTAGTTAGCACACTACAACACATGCTGTTTATAACTGTGTCTGTCAACATTTGGCGACAAGGAGAAAACCTAATCTTCTGGAGGAAAACTAATTATTTTCCTGAAGATGGAAGTGTGTTTGGCACCACTGCCACTGTTCCTCCCGACACCCGGTGAGCCACCCATCCCGTGGCCTCGTTGGTTTGAGTTGCTTTAGACATTTGTGTTGGCTAGAGCCCTAGCTACCACTAGCGAGTGTTGTCTACGTGCTGTGATATATTATTGCCTTGGCTTCGAGGGACAGCGTGTGTTGAAGGCACTGGGCCCTGTGGAGACCTTTAGCAAATGTACCACCTTGATGACCAAACATTTCACGGCTCCACAGAATGTGATGGCCCAGAGGTTTGTGTTTTACCAGCTCAGACAGCGACCGGACGAGTCATTCCTACAGTACGTAGATGCCCTTCATTGTTTGGCTAGAACGTGTGAGTTCGGACATGCGGAGGACAAGCTGATACAGTGACTGATGCAGTTGAAGTGGTACGCCGCGGATCCGAAAATATGGTACGCGCTGCAGGAGAAGTCGGATGACCACCCAATGGCAGTCATAGTGAAAAGGCTACAGGAGATGCTGTGGAGGACGCTGCACCCCCTGTCGGAGATAGATGTGATGGAATTAGCGTTCCAGCTGGGGATGATGGCCCAGGTAGCAATGTGGCTAGCAGGCCCTGGTCCGCGCTCCCCACAGTCAGCTCTGCTGGTACAGACAGTTGCTCCGGTTGCTGAGCCCGTCGACCCCACACCTTCTTGGGAGGGCCCCGAGGTAGACACCGTGGGACAACAGGGCACCACAGCGCAACAACCCAGTGGTTGTCAGTTTGGACAACGACAGCTCAAGTCCACTGCACTCAGATGTGGACGCAGCCACTCCTTGCCTCGCACCGCATGCTGAGCAGAACCCAGCAGAGCTGGAGCAGCCACAAGAGCCCCAGTCCGCAGCCACACAGGACTGGTCCTCATGTAGCACGAGTGTTCTGGAGCTGCTGCCTCCTTGCAGGAGGTAGAGTATTATTCCCCAGATGTAGGTATGGCTGAAGATCACAACACAGAGCGAGAACACAGCACAGAGAGAAGGCACAAACCAGACTCGCTTCTGATCCTCGCCCAGCATGAGCCTCAAGGAGCCACTGTGGAGCCACAGGAGAGGGAGTTCATGGAGAAAGGGGACCCCGGTGAACGACGACAACCCTGCGCACATCCAGTCACTGACGGCAGCGACACATCACTGCGATCACAACTAGCACCAGGAGAGAGGGGGCAGAAGCTGGTCTCATCTTGTATCCTTGCCCAGCATCAGCTTCAGGGAGCTGCCGCAGCACAGCAGGATGGAAAGTTCATGACCCAGCAGGATCCAGCAGAGCAATGCGAACCGAGGGCATGTCCTGCCACTGGCATGAATGGCACACCGCCACAACAGCATCCAACAACTGGGATGAGAGAGCAGCAGCACCAAGTGCAGCTGAACAGACTGACACTCATATTACTTGATTGGGTTTGGGTCCAACGATCTGACTGCCTGGACCCACAGACGGTCCTGTCATCGTGGATCAGAATCACCGAACACAAGAGGCCAGCCGCCGTCCAGATGGCCGATGGTTTGAGATGGCAGGCCAACCATCTGTGAAAGGTAAAAGCAGCTGCCTTGGATCACAACGCAGCACTGGAGCCAACCCAGCTGGTGTGGGACCCGGGCTGGGACGTTGCTGATGAGCGAGCCATGACTCCAGCGAGATGGTACCAAGGTCTGCTGCAGCCGGCGCCTTCAGGAGCACGCCCACCGTGGGCTCAACTGAGGCCCCTGAAGGTGAACTGTGAAATGACTGCATCCATCCATCCACCCATCTTCTACCACTTTTCTGGAGATCCGGGTCGCGGAGGCAGCAGTTCAAGCAGAGAAGCCCAGACTTCGCTCCCCCCAGCCACCTGCTCCAGCTCTTCAGAGAGGACACCAAGACATTTCCAGACCAGCCGGGAGACATAGTCTCTCCAGCGAGTTTTGGGTCTACCCCGGGGTCTCCTCCCAGTGGGACATGCCTGAAACACCTCAAGTGGGAGGCGTCCAGGAGGCATCCAGATCAGATGCCCGTACTACCTCAACTAGCTCCTTTCAATGTAGAGGAGCAGTGGTTCTACTCTGAGCCTCTCCCGGATGACTAAGCTCCTCACCCTATCTCTAAGGGTGAGTCCAGCAATCCTACGAAGGAAGCTCATTTTAGCCGCTTGTATCCGCAATCTCATTCTTTTGGTCATTACCCAAAGCTCATGACCATAAGTGAGGGTAGGAAGGTAGATTGACTGGTAAATCGACAGCTTTGCCTTAGACCTTAGCTCCTTCTTCACCACAACAGATCAGTACAACGTCCACATCACTGCAGATGCTGCTGCTCCAATCCATCTGTCAATCTCTCACTCCATTCTCCCCTCACTTGTGAATAAGACCCCGAGATACTTAAACTCCTCCACTTGGGGCAGGAGCTTGTCCCCAACCCAGAGAGGACAATCCACCTTTTCCCGGCTGAGGACCATGGACTCGGACTTGGAGCTGCTGATTATCATCCCAGCCACTTCACACTCAGCGGCAAACCATCCCAGTAAGACTTGTAGGTCATTGCTGGATGAAGCCAACAGGACAATGTCATCTGCAAACAACAGAGATGAGATCCTGTGATCACAAAGCATGACACCCTCTGTTCCCTGGCTGCGCCTAGAAATCTTGTCCATAAAAATTATGAACAGGATCAGTGACAAAGGGCAGCCCTGGTGGAGTCCAACTCTCAATGGGAATGAGTCCGACCAAGTGTTGGCAATATGAACCAAACTCTCACAATGGTCGTATAGAGATCGGATAGCTCATAATAACAAGCACAATACCCCATACTCCCGAAACACCCCCCACAAAAAGCCACGAGGGGTGCGGTTGAATGCCTTTTCCAAGTCCACAAAACACATGTAAACTGGTTGGGCAAACTCCCACAAACCCTCGAAGATTCTCGAGAGGGTAAAGAGTTGGTCCGATGTGCCACGACCAGGACGAAAACCACATTGCTCCTCCTGAATCCAAGGTTCGACCAACGGCTGGACTGTCCTCTCCAGTACCTTGGCACAGACCTTCCCAGGGAGGCTGAGGAGTGTGATCCCTCTAAAGTTTGAGCACACCCTCCGGTCCCCTTTTTTGAAGAGAGGAACCACCACCCCGGTTTGCCATGCCAAAGGCACTGTCCCTGACTTCCACGCAATGTTGCAGAGGAGTGTCAACCATGACAGCCCTACAACATCCAGGGCCTTGAGGTACTCAGGGCGAATCTTGTCCACTCCTGAGGCCCGGCCACCAAAGAAATTTTTAACCACCTTGGCGACTTCAGCCCCTGTGATGGACGAGCCGTCCCCCTCGTCCACAAGCCCTGCTTTCTCTGTGGAAGGCGTGTCAGTGGGATTGAGAAGATCCTCGAAGTATTCCTTCCACCACCCAACGATATCTCCAGTTGAAGTCAGCAGCGCCCCATCCGCACCATACACAGTGTGGACAGGGAGCTGCTTCGCCCTCCTGAGCCGCCGGACAGTTTGCCAGAATCTCTTCAACGCCGACCGAAAGTCTTGTTCCATGGCCTCACTGAACTCCTCCCACACCCAAGCTTGTGCTTCAGCAACAACCCATGCCATACTCCACTTGGCCTGCCAGTACACCTGAGCTGCTTCGGGAGTCCCACAAGCCAACCAAGCTTAATCTCCTTCTTCAGCTTAATGGCCCCCCTCACCACTGGTGTCCACCACTTGGTTCGGGGGTTGCCACCATGAGATGCACTGACAACCTTGCGGCCGCAGCTCTGGGCAACCGCTTCAACAATGGAGGTGGAGAACATGGCCCATTCAGACTCCATGTCTCCAGGCTCCTTCAGAATGCGGTCAGACTTCTTCTGGAGGTGGGAGTTGAAAACCTCCCGGACAGGGGCCTCAACCAGATGTTCCCAGCACACCCTCACTATACGTTTGGGTCTACCAGGTCTGAATGGCGTCCTCTCCTGCCATCGGATCCAACTCACCTCCAGGTGGTGATCAGTTGACAGCGCTGCACCTCTCTTTACCCGAGTGTCCAAGACATATGATCGCAAGTCTGATGACACAATAACAAAATGGATCATTCACCTGTGACCTAGGGTGTCCTGGTGCCAGGTGCACATATGGACACCCTTATGCTTGAACATGGTGTTCGTTATGGACAAACTGTGGTTAGCACAGAAGTTCAATAACTGAACACCACTCGGGTTCAGATCGGGCAGGCCGTTCCTCCCAATCACCCCCCCCCCCCTCCAGGTTTCACTGTCCTTGCCCATGTAGTAGTAGTAGTAGTAGATTAGTTTATTTGACAGGGACAGTGTGCACATTGAAGTCCCCCGATAGGACAATGGAGCCTCCAAGGGGAGCACCCTCCAGCACCCCAGTCAGAGACTCCAAAAAGGGTGGGTACTCTGAACCGTCATTTGGTGCATAGGTATGAATGATGGTCAGGACCCATTTCCCAACCCGAAGGCACAGGGAAGCAACCCTTTCATCCACCGAGGAAAACTCCAATATACAGGCCGCAAGGTAGGGGGGATACAAGAATACCCACCCCTACTCGCCGCCTCTCGCCTGGGGCAACTCCAGAGTAGGCCAAGCTCCAGCCCCTCTCCAGGAGACTGGTTCTGGAACTGGAGCTGTGTGTTGAGGTTAGGCTGACTATATCTATCCGGTATCTCTCAACCGCATGCACCAGCTCAGGCTCCTTCCCTACCAGAGAGGTGACATTCCATGTCCCAAAAGCCAGTTTAGGAAGTCTGGGATCAGACCACCAAGGTCTCCGCCTTCGACCACCACCTGATCCACATAGCACCGGACCCCCATGGTCCCTCCTGCAGATGGTGAGCCCACTGGAGGGCGGACCCATATAACTCCTTTGGGCTGAGCCCGGCTGATTCACATGGGCAGAAACCCAGCCACCAGGTGCTAGCCATCAAGCTCCTCCCCCAGGCCTTCCTCCAGGGTGGGTCCCCGGTAACCCCATACTGGGCAGGGTACACTGAATCCTTGTTTTAGCATTCATCATGAGAGTCTGTTGGATCGTTCTTAGTCTGGCCCTTCACCCAGGACCAGTTTGTCTTGGGTGACCCTACCAGAAGCAAATTGCCCCGGACAACATAGCTCCTGGGATCACTAGGGCATGGCCAACCTCCCACCGTGATAAGGTGACATCCATGAGGGGGTGAAATGACTCTGTTTTGAAAATGTTTGGGCAGAGCATGGTTGACTACAGTGGCAGAACAACCCACTCAGCTGTGCAGGGTCTACCGGCAGTCCACCCGGTTACCCAGGTTCAGGTTTGTTTGATGTGAGTTCATATACTGCCATAATGTTCACAATAATACTAGTCCTGGGTCTGGTTAATGATACTGTCACAACATTACAGAGTAATGCATTTAACGTCATGCTATATGCCACCAGTCGGTAACCAGGCCATGTATGTTTGTTAGCTAGCTCTGTGCTACATTGCGTGAAATGGTTCTGATTGTGTTTGTGACACTACAGTGTCACCCAGCTAAGGTTAACCATCACCAGTAAGGTTCTGGTTTTTCCCAGGGCAAGTGTGGCATATTGGAAATACCACAGCAGACACCACAGACGTGAGGACACAGGCATGGATGACGTCACCATGCCATGGGTATAAAGGAGGACTGATGGCGGGAATCACTCTCTTTGGTGCTCCACCTCCACAGTCAGGTAGAGCCTGTATTAGCTTGAGATTAGCTCGTTAGTTAGCACACTGCAACACGTGGTGTTTATAACAGTGTCTGTAACAAATTTATCGTTCAGTACAACTCCTGCCGCCGCTGTCCTATTTCCAGACATCACACTTTGGTCAACCTCTGATATTGTAACATTGTTGCTTTATTGTGAAGTGTGGTGTAGTGGCGGCCGCTTCCTCTTCCACCACTGCACCGCCCTATAAATACCAGCAGGCATCTATATTCGGCCTCTTTGCCAATGCCCCTGCCTGGTGGCTGTAATGTGTGTTCTAAGACAATAAAGCTGAGTTTGACTGTGCACCCATTTTCATCATTGTATCCATGTATTTTCAGACATAACATTTTGGTGATGAGAATAAACTATGGAGGTGTGTATTGCACCTCTGTGCCCCTTCCTGGAGCTCCTGAGCGAGCCACCTGTGCCTTGGCCATGTTGGATTGCAGCCTTTCATAATTATATCATTGCACTCAACCTGGGTAAGCTTGATAAGTTGAGAGCATGTGCACTCTTGGTGCATAATTTGGGGGTTGAGGGCCAGCGTGTCCTGCTTGGGGCCTTGAACTCATTTGAAGATGTAGTCGAATTGCTGGCGAACCATTTTCACAACCCGGATAGCATAATTGTCCGGAGGATTAGGTTCCGTCAATGACACCAGTGAGTGGGTGAGCCTGTCCGCCAGTTCATCGCCGACCTTTGGCAGTTGGCTTGCAAATGTTGTTTTGGGTCTTTGGAGGAGGAAATGGTACGCGACCAGCTGACGGAGCACACAACCAGTGCTGCTTTACGAGCTAGGCTACTCACGGCACCGTGTGACCTGACGTTAGCTAGGGCTGTCGAGCTAGCTCTCCGAATGGAGACCCCGGACAAGCTAACATCGGAGCTGAATTGGCGCCAGTCACAACGACAGCCAGAGCCTCCAGCTGCAGCATTAGTAGCGGACCCAGATAGTGAGGATAGCATGGACGACTACGCAGTAGAAACCAATGCTACCAGCCGAAGGTCTGCCCCATGGAAACCCCTATTGTATGGGTTGTGGGTCCGCGAATCACTGACATAAGGCAAGGGACTGCCTAGCCAGAGGAAAGCGCTGTGGCAAGTGTGGATGCTTGAATTATTATGCCAGGGTGTGCCGTATGTCTGAGCTGGAGAGCCCACAGAGAAAAAACACTTCACCTGCCCCGACAGCTATCCATACGGTGTCCCCGAATGCCAATGGGTACACATTCTGCAAGGTGACGCTGGATGGTGAGGAGGTGCCACTGCTGATCGACACGGGGGCATAGGGATCGTTATTGAACTGGGCCACGGTGGGGAAATTTTTCCCCCACTACAGGATAAGAGTTAACCCAGCACTGCTTTACAGTTATGGATTTGGCAAGCTGTGCACGGTTGAAACACTGGAGTTAACGGTTCTGTACAAGTTGGTGATGATAACTGCCTTAACGTTCCACATGATGGCCCAAGGAGACAACATCATGGGCTGTGACCTGATTTACGGGCTGGGGTTTGCCATTAAAGACGATGCTGGGGAAGAGTGGTCTGGTTGTGGCCGGTGGAACCATCCGGTTCCGGTGGTGAAGGACAACACTGTGTAGGATGAAGATTTACCGGGCACCATGGCGGTCAAGCAGGACCAGCCTCACTCAGGTTCAACGCAGGAGGGTCTCAGTGCTGGCGCTCAGGGTATGGTAGGAGAAAGTGCCGGGCGTGGCAGCGAGGTGCCTGTGTCGGTGATTGATGCCGACGAGCTAGCCCCAGATTACTCCAGAGCTTGGCCGCTACAGCAGCTTTAAAAAGAGGTCGAGGCCAAACCGACAGGCACAGAGGGACAGCGTGCCAAACAGCACCATTGCAGGCCATGCAAAGCTCCTCTGAGAGTTACGGACCTGGTCCAGGCTTGAGGAGAGGGATGTCCACGGCGGGTACGGGCCAAAAGACAGCCAGAGGAACACCAGGAACGGCTGCGGATCATGGCTAAGCGGGATGCAGCCTACTTCCAGCTGTCAGATGGCTCATGGAGGCACACCAATGAGCTGCGTCATGCCCAGGAGGAGGCTTCTGATGGTGGGTCCAGACGAGAGAAGTGGTCAGTGGCGAGGAGAAGAGGCACTCTCATCTATGTGGTCAGCTGCGACCTGGGGGCCATGCCGCTTCCAGGGGCGGGTCTATTGAGGGGCTGCCCTGGGCCCTCCACAAGCCAGTTCTACCCATTTCTGCCAGAAGGACAGTAGTGTGGTTTCAAAAAAAAAAAAGGGTTCTAATGTTCATATGTTTGTGTGTGTGGATATAGACAGGAGTTCCTGGCAGCAGAAGGCTAAGGACAGAGCTGCGTAGAGTAATCTGATCAGACCTAAAATGAAAGTCACTGTCACCCACGACAGACTGCTATGATGATGATGATGATGATGATGATGTGTAAAAAAAACCAAACTAAAATCTTATTGTTATGGGTGTGTTTATATTTTAGGAACACGGCAGTGTTTTAAGTTATGAATGGACTTTTAGTTAGTTACAGGTGGCAGAATAATCCACCTTGCCGTGTGGGGTAGGACGGTAGTCCACCCATCTTTCCTAGTTTTAGGTTTTGTTGTGTGAATGTGATAGGCCATTTAGTGATTTCAGTTCTAGTTTTCTTAGTATGTGATTTGGGTCCTAAATTGGGGAGAGTCTCAACTGTATGTGTGGTTTTGGACTTTCTACGGGGAAGGGGGGGGGGTGATATTGTAATATTTTTGCTTTATTGTGAAGTGCAGTGTAGTAGTGGCCACTTTGTCTTCCACCACTGCACAGCCTTATAAATACCAGCGGGCATCTCTATTCGGCCTCTTTGCCGATGCCCCTGCCTGGTGGCTGTATTGTGTGTCCGAAGACAATAAAGCCGAGTTCGACTGTGCACCCAGTCTCATCATTGTATCCAGGTATTATCAGACATAACACAACCATCGTTTTTAAATGTGCTATTTAAACATAGGTGACGAGACTTGACAATGATGCTGCAATAATTAAATAAAGGAAATTTGACAAAAAAATATGTCACAAACATTTCATTGAGATCTTTGGGAGCTGTTAAAATATAGAAAAACAGCATTCAGTGACCCCCATTAAATAACAATCCCATTACATTAAAAAAAGTACAAAATTTATAAATAACATCACAAATCACTCTATAAATTTAAGAAATCCATTCATCCATCCATCTTCTTCCGCTTCACTCTATAAATCACTCTATTAAAGCAAGAAATGTCTGTGTGTCTGTGACGCTTATAGGACATCATAGGATGTCCTATGAACTCAGGCATCATAGGACTCATGATGCCGTCATAAAGATATGATGTCTATATGACTGCACATAGACAAATGTGTCTTTATGATGTCATATAGACCATCACTCATGATGCCAAGACTAATGTGTCTTTATGATGTCTTCATTCATTCATTCATTCATCTTCTTCCGCTTAATCCTTTTCGGGTCGCGGGGGGGGGGGGGGGCGCTGGAGCCCATCCCAGCATCTTTGGGCGAGAGGCAGGGTACACCCTGGACAGATCGCCAGTCCATCGCAGGGCCAACACAGAGAGACAGACAACCATTCACTCTCACAGTCATACCTAAGGACAATTTAGAATCCCCAGTTTTGATGCCAATTAACCTAACTTGCATGTTTTTGGCATGTGGGAGGAAACCAGAGAAATCCCGGAGTAATCCCACGCAGACACGGGGAGAACATGCAAACTCCACACAGATCACTGTTGGTCAAGGACTGGGATCAAACCCAGGATCCCCCGGCCAAGGGTGAGTTGCTGTGCTGCCACAGTGCTAACCACTCCGCCACCGCGCCGCCCCTTTATGATGTCATATGGCTCAAAATTGTCAAGGTGAATAAGTCACAGGGCCAGTCTTTACAGCGCGTTCGCGTTTTCTGCACAACAGATTTCTGCAGCCATGGCCAATTCTACGTTGCCGTGAGCAGAGTTGCCAGATCAAGCAGTCTTCGTATTGTTAGATAAGATGAAGAAACTAAGCAAAAGCTTTGCTTTCTCAGCAACGTTGTTTTTAAAGAGGTGCTAACACAGTAAAAATGTGTAACCTTGAAGAATGCCAGTCTACACTACAAATGTGTAAATTGCCAAGCAAAGCGCTGATTTTCTCCGGGTGCTCTGTTTTCTTGGTTTCTACGGGTATGCACGGGCCTTCCTGAACAGGGTCGAAAGCCACTTTTTGCTCAGATCTATTTTCATGATCCTGCCCATGAACTGGAATTATGATGCACCTATCCCTCAGCCAGTGGTCTTAATGAAGAAGAAGACCCACCAGATGGACAGCAATAGAATGAGGAGAACTGCTGCACGTCAGAAAAGATGTCGTGAACATGAAACACCTCAGGTTCCAGCAGTATGCTGCAGGCATGACTGTGAACTGCACAGCCGTCTGAGACAGGAGGAGACCCTTCAGCAACGAGCATGTAGAAATACTTGCATATACTTGGTTTCTACGGGTATGGACGGGTATGCACGGGTATGTACTAGTTTAAGAAATATGTGTCTTGTCTGTCTGTCATGATCATAGGACATCATAGGACGGCCTATGATGTCTGCTTGATGTCCTATGATGTTCCTATGATGTCGGCGATCATAGGACCGCCTACGTGATGTCTATATGACATCACATAAACCGTAGTCTATATGACAGCAGCCTTACGGTTTATCTGACTGACGTCAGATAAACCGTCAGATAAACCGTCAGATAAACCGCCATTGTGGATCCAGATCACCACCAAAATCTAATCATCTGTAGGATACCCCATTTCTGACAATCTGTGAAAATTTCATGAAAATCCATCCATAACTTTTTGAGTTATCTTGCTAACAAACAAACAAACAGACAGACAGACAGACAGACAGACAGACAGACAGACAAACCAGTGCCGATGAAAACATAACCTTCTTGGCGGAGGTAATAATAATAATAATGCTGATAAACAAAGAGGAAGACCAATGAAGAAATAAATATGCAAGACAGAATCACTCTATAAATTCAAGAAATCTCTGTCACTTTGTGTGTGTCTGTCTGTGTGTCACGATCATAGGACATCAGAGGATGGCCACTCACGATCATAGGACATCAGAGGACGGCCTACGGTGTCTGCATGATGTCCTATGATGATCCTATGATATCAGCCAACATAGGACTCGCCATGCCGTCATATAGACAATAGGACTGGCTACCTATGATGTCATATAGACAATAGGACTGCCTACCTATGATGTAGGCATGATGTCCTCTGATGCCTGCCTTGATGTCTTTAAGATGTCATATAGACCATCACTCTCCAAAGAAGAGATACTCATCACCCGATTACGAATAGGACACAGCACTTTAAACCACACCCATTCGAAGCAATAAATCTGGAAATCTTACTCATCACCTGATTAACAAGAGGACACACTAAGTTAAACCACACCCATTTGAAGCAGTACATTTGACTAACAAAACGGACATTGCAATGGCTCAAGATACATCATTGGACAAATACAGCTTCACCTGTTGGTTGCAACATCTGTGATTGGTGTCAATGCTGGACACACTCTCCTGATTCCACGAATCACACTCACACCATCTGACATGATTCCATTCACCTTGCAATGTAAACAGTTTCCAGTAACACCCTGCTTTGCCATGACTGTGAATAAGTCACAGGGCCAGTCTTTACAGCTCGTTGGGGTTTTCTGCACGACAGATTTCTGCAGCCATGGCCAATTCTATGTTGCCGCGAGCAGAGTTGGCAGATCAAGCACTCTTCGTGTTCTTGCTCAAGATGAAGAAACTAAGCAAAATCATCACTTTCTGAGCAATGTTGTTTTTAAACAGGTGCTGACACAGTAAAAAATGTGCAACCTTGAAGAATGGCAATCTACACTACAAATGTGTAAAATGCCAAGCAAAGCACTGATTTTCTCTGGGTGCTCCGGTGTCTTGGTTTCGACGGGCATGCACGAGTCTTCCTGAACAAGGTTGAAAGCCACTCTTTGCTCAGATCGATTTTCATGATCCTGTCCATGAACTGGCAGTATGACGCACCTATCCCTCAACCAGTGGTCTGAACGAAGAAGAAGAAGAAGAAGAAGAAGAAGAAGAAGACCACCAGATGGAGAGCAATAGAGTGAGGAGAACTGCTGCACGTCAGAAAAGATGCCGTGAAGCTGAAACACCTCAGGTTCGAGCAGTATACCGCAGGCATGACTGTGAACAACACAGCCGTCTGAGACAGGAGGAGACCCTTCAGCAACGGGCATGCAGAAATACTTGCGTAGACTTGGTTTCTATGGGCATGGACAGGTATCCACGGGTATGTACTAGTGTTTTAGAAAAAATCACAACTTAATAGGACAAAGCCACATACTTTTAAGAACAGTCACAAATTTATGATCAAAAGAAATTTAGGTGGACGCCATGGCGACTGCAGCTTAACACTGAAGCTCTCAGACCCAATCCAGGATAACACCTTGAAAATCAAACTTAACAGATTTTTGGAGGAGTGAAAATCAAAAGACAAAATCATCATGTCTAAAGGAAAACAGAAGAAACTGAAATTCTCCAGGCCAGGACACGTATCGGCCGGAGAATCTGAACTGGAAGATCTCCGTTCAGAAGACGAGGAACTGGTGATAGCTAACAAAAGGGTTAGCCTGAAATCACTATTTGAGGAGCTACGACGATTTCGCCGAGATGTTACAGCCGAATTTCGGGAATTCAGAGAAGAATTGAAAAGGACAAACAGCAGAGTGGACCAGGCCGAGAACCGAATCTTGGAAACAGAGGATCGAATAAAAGTGCTCGAAGATTCTGTGCTAGACCTACGCAAAAGACAAGCAGCTATAGAGGCTAAGCTAACCGACCAAGAAGGAAAACAAAGAAGAGACAACATAAGAATTCATGGTCTGATAGAAGGAACCGAAAATGGTTTTAACTCAATGGCAGAATGCGTGGAATCCTTACTAAGAGAGAAATTGGATATTCCACAAACCACCGACTTGAAGATAGAAAAGGCACATCGTTCATTAGCCGCTAGGCCGGCGGCGGAAGCGCCCCCACGTTCGGTGTTGGTAAGATTTTCCAATTTCAAAATAAAACAAGAGGTTGTAAGACTGGCCTGGCAGAAAAAAGGATTTATGCACCAGGAGAGAAAAGTCTACGTGGAACACGATTACGCCCCGGAGGTCCTTAAAAAGCGCAGGGAATACAATGACGCGAAAAAGGTGTTAAGAGAGAAGAAATTGCGCTTTCAGACACCATTTCCTGCGAAGTTAAGGGTCTTCTATGGCGATGAAACGTGTCTCTATAATTCGGCGGAAGAAGCAACAGCTGACATGGCGAAAAGAGGGCTCCCGGTAACGGTATTTAAACCCGCAGCAGACCCGAGTGATAAGATCAAAGCGCAAACATGGACAACACAAAAACCCTCAAAATCCACGGACCAGCAGCGGGAAACCCAGCACCAGAGCGTCGCGGATAAACTATCCGTTTTCAGGTTGGAATAGCGACCTTTTTTTTTTTTTTTTTTCTTTTCTCTTGAATCAATCCGCACATCCAACCCCCGTCATACAAGGTAACAAACATTAAAGGAGATGCATATTCAGCATGTGGTAAAACATTTCATGGAACAATCATATTATTTGAAACAAATAAGTCTTTGTAATAAAAAAAAAAAAAAAAACTTGTTAAAATAGAAATGTGACAATAATCCACATGTTCTCCTCATACTAACAAATACTGTTTTTGCGTGAATGTTTGATGTGATGGGGGTGGGAGGGTGCACACAATTTCACAGGGTTTAGGCATAAAAGGAAAAAAAAAAAATCATTACAAGTTTGGATTGGGTTCTGAAACTCACGTTAAAAGCATGGGACTACTTTCAGTGGTAAGAGAGGGCCCTCAACACGTAACAGAGTTTGAGGAATTTCCCTCAGAGCCTTCACTCCATCAAGGCTCTTACAGGGTCTTTAAAAAGACCTCAGCTCAGGAAGTTCTTATGACAGCTTTTTGTTTTAAAGTTTTTTACACTATGTTCTTAATGTTTTTCTTGTTTTTAATGTTCTTTCAGTTTCTGAGTAGCACAAAAGAGGGCCACCACACAGTTATACTAAACAAAACAACACAATGGAGAAACAGGGTGTAACCAAAATAATTTCATATAATGTAAAAGGAATCCTGAATCCAGTTAAAAGATCCAAGATTCTAGGCAAAATGAAAAAAGACAAAGCAGGAATAATACTTTTACAAGAAACCCACCTAACAGACGTGGAACACAATAAACTCAGTAGACAAGGGTTTAAAATGATCTCTTCATCTTCATATAAATCAGGGAGGAGGAGGGGAGTAGCGACATTGATATCAACCAAAATTACATTTGAAAAAAAATCAGAACACAAAGATAAAGAAGGGAGATACAGTTTGGTAACTGGGCGGCTAGAGGGAGAAGATATCACCCTGCTGAATGTGTATGCTCCCCCAGGGGCTAACTGGAAATTTTATAAAAATGTATTCGACCTAATGATAACTAAAGCTCAAGGTTTAGTGATATGTGGTGGGGACTTCAATCTTAGACTGAATCCATACTGGGATGCTTCTGGTAATTCCCCACATCAAAATAACACCCAAAACAGGAAGACTCGGATGCTACTAAAAGAATTGGGAATCTGTGACGTGTGGAGGGAACTCAACCCCAGTGTAAAAGACTATACATTTTACTCAACTCCACATTCATCTTACTCAAGGATTGACTATTTTTTTATGTTTAATAGAGACATTGGAAGAGTAAAAACATGTAAAATAGGACTGATGGATCTCTCCGACCACAGTCCGATCTACATGGACTTAAATATCCAAAAATACACAAATAATACATTTTCTTGGAGGTTAAATTCTGATCCTGAAAGGACCATTGAAAGATGAATTGGAATCAGATATTCTCAGATATTTGGAAGATAACGATAATGGAGAAGTATCCCCTTTAATACTGTGGGATGCATGTAAAGCTGTAATAAGAGGAAAGATTATTGCAAAACTGGCAACCCAAAAGAAACTAAGACAAGAAAAACTATCCACATTAGAGTCAGAACTTAGGAACCTAGAAAAAGAACACAAAGGCAACACTCATTCTACTGACTCGCTCAAGATTAAGGAAATTAAAAACCAAATAAATGAGATCTACACAATAGAAATCCAGAAGAAACTTACATTTCTGAAACAAAAATACTATGAAGCAGGCAGTAAATCGGCAAAATTGCTAGCCTATAAATTGAGAAAACATCAAACAGAAAGAGCAATCTACAAAATCAGAGACCCAGTATCAAAGGAAATAAAATTCAGAATTCAGGATATTCTTAAAAACTTTGAGAATACTCCCACAAAAAACATAAAAACGCATCCGAGGCATTCCTAAACACATTAAACCTTCCCCAACTTACGGAGTCACAAAATAAAACACTACTGTCAGAAATACATCCTAAAGAACTGGAAAAAGCAATTATGAAACTTAAAGCTAACAAATCCCCAGGAGCTGATGGCTATACAG
The DNA here is from genome assembly GCA_020510985.1 of Pholidichthys leucotaenia. Taxonomy (NCBI): domain Eukaryota; kingdom Metazoa; phylum Chordata; class Actinopteri; order Cichliformes; family Pholidichthyidae; genus Pholidichthys; species Pholidichthys leucotaenia. The sequence goes on from CM035843.1 coordinate 238,628,682, forward strand.
CAGAGTGGTACAAAACCTTTAAACAGCAACTATCTCCTCTCCTCCTGAAAACATTTAATTATGTCCTCCACACAGGGGAAATCCCCCCCTCCTGGAGAGAAGGGGTCATTGCAGTTATACCTAAACCTGAAAAGGATAAACTAGAGTGCTCCAACTACAGACCAATCAGTGTACTAAATCAGGACTATAAGCTTTTTACCATTATCCTTGCCAAAAGGTTAGAAAATATACTGACAGACCTAATTCATTTAGACCAAACAGGTTTTATAAGACAAAGACAGACACAAGACAACATTCGACGCACTTTACACATAATTCATCATATAAAAAAATATAACTTAAATGCAGTCATATTGGGATTAGATGCTGAAAAAGCATTCGATTCGGTTGACTGGTCTTTTCTATATAGAATCTTATCCAGTTTCAATTTTCATAACAACTTCATTAGAACTATACAGGCATTATATAAAAAACCAACAGCTAAAATAAGGATTAACGGTAATTTATCATCATCTTTTGAACTGGAAAGAGGATGTCGTCAGGGCTGCCCCCTGTCTCCACTGCTCTTTGCAATCTTCATAGAACCTCTGAGCCAATGGATAAGACAAAACCAAAAAATTCAAGGTATTACACTTGGTCAGAAGGAACATAAAATAGCACTCTTTGCTGATGACATTTTAATATACCTAGGGCAGCCGGACACTTCTTTACCAGAACTAACCTCAGTTTTTTCAGAGTATGGAGATTTATCGGGGTACAAATTAAATATGCATAAAACCCAAGTTTTAACATTCAGCTATGACCCAAATCATTATTCACTAAGCAAACTCAAAACTAACTGGGAGTCAGAATCTATGAAATATCTGGGGGTCAATATCCCGAAACAACTCAACAAAATTATATCACTAAACTATGATCCACTGGTGACAAAAATAAAATCTGACCTAGCAAGATGGAATATGATACCATTCTTGGGTACTGCACAAAGAATTGAAGCAGTCAAAATGAATATACTTCCACGTCTTCTATACCTTTTCCAAACAATACCGGTAGAACCTCCCAAAAAAACATGGCAGGAGCTGGACAGAAGGATCTCAAGATTCATATGGCAGGGCAAGAGACCTAGAATCAGATATAGAACCCTACAGCTAAACAAAGACAAAGGTGGGCTCGCGCTGCCAAATATCAGGGACTACTTTAAAGCCGCACAAATTAAAACTTTAGTAGAGATATGTAACCCAGTCTACACTGCACAATGGAAGGAGATCGAATGCCAAATAACAAGTGACATCCCCCTACAGGCGATAATAGGGAACAATGTCTTACCTAAGCTTTTGAATAACACTAACCCGTGGATAGAGACCCCGCTAAAAATTTGGTTTAAGATAGTCAGAGAGAATCAAACTAAAGAGCCCTATCGACTTCTGCAATGGATCGCCTATGATCAGGACTTTACTCCTAATAAAACAGACACCAGATTTAAAAAGTGGAAGGAGAAAGGGCTGATAAAATATTACGATTTTTTTAAAGGGCAAATCTTAAGAAGTTTTGAAGATTTGAAAAAACAAGGCCTAATAAATCAAGACCTTTACAGGTTCTTCCAGCTTAGACACCACATAAACAATATACTTAAAAAGGAGGTTTTGGAAAGGGCCCAGTCAGGTGTTCTGAAGGTCTTCTTAATGGCATATAAAGGGATCCCAGGGATCAGATACATTTCTAAAATATACCAAGGTCTTCAAGACTTAAAAGGAGACAACACATCTTATATAAAAGAGAGATGGGAAAAAGAGGGGAATTTCACTTTACAACTGGAAATATGGGAAAAGCTAAATAAACAGCAATGGAAAAGTACCTCATCCCTGCAGTGGAGAGAATTTGGATGGAAAAACTTGGCAAGATTTTTCAGAACACCTGCACAAAACAAATTTACCCATAAGGGATTGAACTGTTGGCGCTTGTGTGGTGAAAAGACTGCAAATCATTTTCATGTGTTTTGGTCATGCCCAGTTATCCACCAATATTGGACCAAGGTACAGACAATATTGGGGAAAATATTCAAAATTACAGTTCCCTTTTCTTTTGTAACTTTGTATTTGGGTTTACTACCGGACTCACTGGAAAGACGAGGAGAAAAATACTTATTCAATGTTTTAATATTGGCAAGCAAAAAAGCTCTAACTAAAAAATGGATGCTGAAGGACTGTCCTACACCTGAAGATTGGACTAACGTGATCCAAGACATTTACTCGATGGAAAAGTTGACATTCGCACTGAGACAGGACATGGATGGGTTCATGAACTTTTGGCAACCCTGGATCGCATATGTGTCTTCCATTAGATCTAATCTTTGACAAATACCATTTCAATAATGGTTCTGCTCTTTGTTCCAATGCTACTCAGATGCTCTTTTATCTTTATTTACTTACTTTTTCTTTTTGTTTGTTTTTTACTGGTTTGTTTGTTTTTTTTGTTATTTGTTTTTTGTTTTTTTTTTCTCTTTAATTTCACTTTTTCTTTCACTTTAAAAAAAAAAAAAGGGGTGTTGTAAGAATTAATCTTCCAATGTTGTCAGATATCAGAAAATAAGGGAACATGTGATGAAAATGTAAACACTGCATTGCTGTAACGACCTGTATACCCTTTACAAAAACTTAAATAAAAAAAAAAAAAAAAGAAATTTAGGTGATGCCTATACATCAGTGGATATGGTAGATTTTCCAATTCCTGACGCATAATTGTTCACAAGTTTAACCTATGGAAACACTTCCACCTAGCGGTCCAATGCAATCAGAGCAATAAATCACTGCGTGAAAAAACAACGCTGTAGACACAAATGTTTAAAATTAGCAGTGCGTACAGATTAATTAAATACTTACATCCGTGTCTAAAGCACATGATATAAAGATTAGTTTTGTTACATAAACGTAGTTAAATCTGTTGGGTTCCGACCAATAATAATTGCTGAGCGGGGTAGGAACTATCATCTGTTGCTTGTTTCCTCAGGTGGAAGCGGACGAGTGACGGAAGGAGCAAATCAAAATGGCGAGCCAAGAGGAGTCGGTGAGGGAGTTCGTGGCTGTTACCGATGTGGACGAGGAGAGGGCCCGCTTTTTCCTGGAGTCCGCTGGCTGGAACCTCCAGGTACGGTTCGCCCGCGTCTTTTTACGGGGTCGGGATGCGCTTCGCTTTGGGACCGTCCGGAGGAGGCGGCGGTTACATGACAGGTGTCTGCTAATGTTAGCTTGTGTTGCCGGTAATTTGTGCAAGTCACCGTTTGACAGTGGAGCCGGAACAGCGACTGTCACCGACGTTAAGGCTGCTGTAACTTCAGGCAGTTAACAGGGATTGATGAACTGCTATTGTCGCGATACAAGTGTGGTTGTGTGCTTAGTTTTGGCTAACGCTGTTCTGCCCGGTGCTAGTTAGCTTTAGCCTCTGGCGCTGGGTTAAAATACTGGTTAAAACAATTAAAAGTTAAAACAGTTTAGTGGCTCGAAATGCTGGATGTGGACTGTCTTGTCATGTCGTTTGTTGTGAGAGAAATAATCAATTTTCCGTAATGTCAACAAAGTGAAAGCGATATACAATGCGTCCACTGTCTCGCCACATTTACCATCTAAATAAAATGAAAATAAAAGGTTTATCAGGTCAGATTACTGATTATTAGGGTGAGACCAAGCCAGTTATTGCTATTAGAAATCGTCATAATGTACGGTAGAAATGTAATTTTATGTCAAACAGCCAAAACTTTTTAGTATTCATTCATTCATTCATTCATTGAATGAATGAGTATTAATTCAATATTTGGAATATTTTAGTAGGAATTCTCGTTGAGGTCAAGGTCGCGGCCATACCTGTACAAGTGTAAACAGTTGCTTTTTAATAAACAATGTCACACTTCTTTCACCGCATAATTTATTTATTATTACTTCAAGTTTAACAATGGATATGGACGCATTTTAGATGAAGTTTTCAGTATTTGAAGTTCAAAGTATCCATCCATCTTCTTCCTCTTAATCCTTTTTGGGTCGCGGGGGGCTGGAGCCTATCCCAGCATCTTTGGGCGAGATTCAGGGTCCACCCTGGACAGATCATCAGTCCATCACAGGGCCAACACAGAGAGACAGACAACCATTCACTCTCACAGTCATACCTAAGGACAATTTAGAATCCCCAGTTGATGCCAATTAACCTAACTTCCATGTTTTTAGCATGTGGGAATAAACAAATAATGTCACACTTCTTTCACAGCATAATTTATTCATTATTACTTCACATTTAACAATGGACATGGATGCATTTTAGGTGAAGTTTTCAGTATTTCAAGTTCAAAGTATATTATGTCAAATTCAAAATTTATCATGTCAACACGAAGTAAGAGCAGGAACCTGTCATTCAAAGATGGAGTACTTCATGCTATAGAGCAGAGCTATTTAATAAGAATTCAAAGACTGTGTCCAACTAGAGAAAATTTCCCAGAACAAATATAATGTCATAGGATTAGCAAGGCAGAAGTGAGGGCAGCTATGAAGAATGGAAAGGCGGTTAGTCCAGATGACATGCATACATGTGGAGGTGTGCTATGGCAAGCCGTTTTAACATTTAATAGCTAGCCTGGATATATATTGTAGATATCAATAATTCAATTTTTACTCGTAAAAATGAACATTTCAGATATCCACAATGAAATTTTTCCTCTCTATAATGATGTTTTCAGATATCTATGACATCATTCTTCCTAGGAGAAAGGCGTCACTTTTCCCCATTCATGTGTATTGGGTTTGCACTTCCAGATATCTACAATTACAGTGGGGTAAAAAAGTATTTAGTCAGCCACCAATTGTGCAAGTTCTCCCACTTAAAAGATGAGAGAGGTCTCCAATTTTCATCATAGGTTTATCTCAACTATGAGAGACAAAATAAGAAAGAAAAAAAATCCAGAAAATCACATTGAAGGATTTTTAATGAATTAATTGGTAAATTCCTCTGTAAAATAAGTATTTGGTCAATAACAAAAGTTCATCTCAATACTTTGTTATATACCCTTTGTTGGCAATGATAGAGGTCAAACGTTTTCTGTAAGTTTTCACAAGGTTTTCACACACTGTTGCTGGTATTTTGGCCCATTCCTCCATGCAGATCTCCTCTAGAGCAGTGATGTTTTGGGGCTGTTGCTGGGCAACACAGACTTTCAACTCCCTCCAAAGATTTTCTATGGGGTTGAGATCTGGAGACTGGCTAGGCCACTCCAGGACCTTGAAATGCTTCTTACAAAGCCACTCCTTTGTTGCCCGGGCGGTGTGTTTGGGATCATTGTCATGCTGAAAGACCCAGCCACGTTTCATCTTCAATGCCCTTGCTGGTGGAAGGAGGTTTTCACTTAAAATCTCACGATACATGGCCCCATTCATTCTTTCCTTTACACAGATCAGTCGTCCTGGTCCCTTTGCAGAAAAACAGCCCCAAAGTATGACGCTTCCACCCCCATGCTTCACAGTAGGTATGGTGTTCTTTCTCCTCCAAACACGACAAGTTGAGTTTTTACCAAAAAGTTCTATTTTGGTTTCATCTGACCATATGACATTCTCCCAGTCCTCTTCTGGATCATCCAAATGCTCTCTAGCAAACTTCAGACGGGCCTGGATATGTACTGGCTTAAGCAGGGGGACACGTCTGGCACTGCAGGATTTGAGTCCCTGGCAGAATAGTGTGTTTCTGATGTAGCCTTTGTTACTTTGGTCCCAGCTCTCTGCAGGTCATTCACTAGGTCCCCCCATGTGGTTCTTGGATTTTTGCTCACCGTTCTCGTGATAATTTTGACCCCACGGGGTGAGATCTTGCGTGAACCTCCAGATCGAGGGAGATTATCAGTGGTCTTGTATGTCTTCCATTTTCTAATAATTGCTCCCACAGGTGATTTCTTCACACCAAGCTGCTTACCTATTGCAGATTCAGTCTTCCCAGCCTGGTGCAGGTCTACAATTTTGTTTCTGGTGTCCTTTGACAGCTCTTTGGTCTTGGCCATAGTGGAGTTTGGAGTCTGACTGTTTGAGGTTGTGGACAGGTGTCTTTTATACTGATAACGAGTTCAAACAGGTGCCATTAATACAGGTAACGAGTGGAGGACAGAGGAGCCTCTTAAAGAAGTTGTTACAGGTCTGTGAGAGCCAGAAATCTTGCTTGTTTGTAGGTGACCAAATATTTATTTTACTGAGGAATTTACCAATTAATTCATTAAAAATCTTTCAGTGTGATTTTCTGGATTTTTTTTTCTCATTTTGTCTCTCATAGTTGAGGTATACCTATGATGAAAATTGGAGACCTCTCTCATCTTTTAAGTGGGAGAACTTGCACAATTGGTGGCTGACTAAATACTTTTTTGCCCCACTGTACGTTCTTCCTATCTAGAATGAACATTCTGGATATCTGAAATAGAATTCTTACTAGGAGAAACTCTTATTCAGATATCTACAATCCAGTTGTTACTAGTCATGATTTTCATTTTGGATATTTCATTTTGGATAAATATTCCAGATATCTATAATATAATTTTGGACATCCAAAATACATTGTAGATATCTGAAATAAGAGTTTCTCCTAGTAAGAAAAAAAAAAAATAAATAAATAAATAAATAAATATATATATATATATATATATATATATATATATATATATATATACTGTGTATATATACAGTATATATACACACACATATACTGTACATACATATGTATATGTATGTATGTACATATATATGCGCACACACACACACACATATATATATATATATATATATATATATACACTACCGTTCAAAAGTTTGGGGTCACTTAGAAATTTCCTTATTTTTGAAAGAAAAGCACTTTTTTTCAATGAAGATAACTTTAAACTAATCAGAAATACACTCTATACATTGCTAATGTGGTAAATGACTATTCTAGCTGCAAATGTCTGGTTTTTGGTGCAGTATCTAGATAGGTGTATAGAGGCCCATTTCCAGCAACTATCACTCCAGTGTTCTAATGGCACAATGTGTTTGCTCATTGCTTCAGAAGGCTAATGGATGATTAGAAAACCCTTGTGCAATCATGTTAGGTCTGCAGTGCTGTAATTGCTGCAAATGGAGGATTATTTGACAAAAGCAAAGTTTGAAGGAAAAAATGATTATTTCAAATACAAACTAGAAAAGCACTCGGAGAGCGCAGACCTCCGCCAAGCGCCACAATTCCCCCCATACAGTGTTTGTGTGTACGTTTTCAGATTCCTTGAGCATGTAAACATATGACTAGCAATTGGATTCACAATGATTATTTGTTTATTTGACAGGGACAGTGCAATAAACACACAATTAATCAATGACAATCAATCTGATAGTGATAGGATTAGTGGTTCAGTAGTAAAAGCATTGCCTCCTTGGCGGAGGTAATAAACTGAAGTGTTGCTGTTGTGTCCATCTCCTCCACTGACGGATGCAAATTTGGTAGACAGGTTGGCGTGGGTTTTATATTATATTGTAACGTGCTGCTCGACATGGCGACGTCCCACCGGGAGGTTCGAACTCACGCCTCCCGCTCCGGAGTCCCGCACTCTATCTGTGTCGCCAATAGGGTCAACCCACTTGGCAAGCCAAGTAGGGTGCTCATATTGAGTTCGCTACAATATTATTTTTTTGGGGGTTGCGCTCTGCGGCAAACGAGAATTTAGAAGCTTCGCCGGCAGAGAGCTCGTTTTTGCGCAGCGCCTATGGCTGGCCGGTGAATTTCTGCCAAATGCGCAGCTCCTATGGCTGGCCGGGGAATTTCTGCCAAAGAATCCGTCGGCAGACAGCTGCCCGTGTGAGGTTTTGCAGTTGCACGCTGGCGGGCCCAGGCCAGCAGTGTTTTCCGCGTCCTTTTGTGCCTAAAACTTTGAAGAACGCAGAGTTTGTGTTTCAGACACGACGACCAGCGCCCTCCATTGCGCCTGCGCACATGTTGAAAATGGCTGTATGTCACAGTGTTGAATGAAAAATGCTTTAAAAAATTCCTGTATCCAGACGGTGAACCGGATCACCCCCAAAATTTAATCAGTTCTTCCTTGTACCATTTCCAACAACGCCTGAAAGTTTCATGGAAATCCGTCCAAGAATTTTTGAGTTATCTTGCTAACCAACAGACAGACAGACAGACAGACAAACAAACACACAAACGCCGGCAAAAACATAACCTCCTCCTGGCCTTTTCGGCCTGGCGGAGGTAATCATTATTTCCAACCTTGTCAATGTCTTGACTATATTTTCTATTCATTTTACAACTCATGGTGGTAAATAAGTGTGACTTTTCATGGAAAACACAAACTAATTGTCTGGGTGACCCCAAACTTTTGAACGGTAGTGTGTGTGTATATATATATATATATATATATATATATATATATATACACACACACAGTGGGGCAAAAAAAGTATTTAGTCAGCCACCAATTGTGCAAGTTCTCCCACTTAAAAGATGAGACGTCTCCAATTTTCATCATAGGTATACCTCAACTATAAGAGACAAAATGAGGGAAAAAAAAAATCCAGAATCACATTGAAGGATTTTTAATGAATTAATTGGTAAATTCCTCGGTAAAATAAGTATTTGGTCAGTAACAAAAGTTCATCTCAATACTTTATGTACCCTTCGTTGGCAATGACAGAGGTCAAACGTTTTCTGTAAGTCTTCACAAGGTTTTCACACACTGTTGCTGGTATTTTGGCCCATTCCTCCATGCAGATCTCCTCTAGAGCAGTGATGTTTTGGGGCTGTCGCTGGGCAACACGGACTTTCAACTCCCTCCAAAGATTTTCTATGGGGCTGAGATCTGGAGACTGGCTAGGCCACTCCAGGACCTTGAAATGCTTCTTATGAAGCCACTCCTTCGTTGCCCGGGCGGTGTGTTTGGGATCATTGTCATGCTGAAAGATCCAGCCATGTTTTATCTTCAATGCCCTTGCTGATGGAAGGAGGTTTTCACTCAAAATCTCACGATACATGGCCCCATTCATTCTTTCCTTTACACGGATCAATTGTCTTGGTCCCTTTGCAGAAAAACAGCCCCAAAGCATGATGTTTCCACCCCCATGCTTCACAGTAGGTACGGTGTTCTTTCTCCTTCAAACATGACAAGTTGAGTTTTTACCAAAAAGTTCTATTTTGGTTTCATCTGACCATATGACATTCTCCCAATCATCTTCTGGATCATCCAAATGCTCTCTAGCAAACTTCAGACGGGCCTGGACATGTACAGTACTGGCTTAAGCAGGGGGACACGTCTGGCACTGCAGGATTTGAGTCCCTGGTGACGTAGTGTGTTACTGATGGTAGCCTTTGTTACTTTGGTCCCAGCTCTCTGCAGGTCATTCACTAGGTCCCCCCGTGTGGTTCTGGGATTTTTGCTCACCGTTCTCGTGATCATTTTGACCCCACGGGGTGAGATCTTGCGTGGAGCCCCAGATCAAGGGAGATTATCAGTGGTCTTGTATGGCTTCCATTTTCTAATAATTGCTCCCACAGTTGATTTCTTCACACCAAGCTGCTTACCTATTGCAGATTCAGTCTTCCCAGCCTGGTGCAGGTCTACAATTTTGTTTCTGGTGTCCTTTGACAGCTCTTTGGTCTTGGCCATAGTGGAGTTTGGAGTCTGACTGTTTGAGGTTGTGGACATGTGTCTTTTATACTGATAACGAGTTCAAACAGGTGCCATTAATACAGGCAACGAGTGGAGGACAGAGGAGCCTCTTAAAGAAGTAGTTACCGGTCTGTGAGAGCCAGAAATCTTGCTTGTTTGTAGGTGACCAAATACTTATCTTACCGAGGAATTTACCAATTAATTCATTAAAAATCCTTCAATGTTTTTGCTTCTCTGTATGAGCATGTTCATATTGCAAGGTAATCTCAAACTCCTTATTGATCATAGATCAAAGCGTTAATCTTAATTTAACTTCATGGAATTGCAGAGGTCTACAAAATCTAAAAAAACTTAAACAAGTTATGAATAAAATAAAAGACATGGATTCAAAAATTGTGTTTTTACAAGAAACTCATCTAATAGAGGTGGATGTGAAAAGAATTGGGAGAAGATGGCAAGGTAAGGTGTTCGCCTCATCATTTTCATCCCAAGCTAGGGGAGTTATGATTCTCATACACAAAACAGTCCCATTTCAAGTGAAAAACGTAATTGGAGACAAACTTGGAAGATATCTAATCATCCAAGGATCTTTGTTATTAGAAAATATAAATCTGGTGAACTTATACGGCCCCAATATTGATGATCAAAACTTCTTTGTTAATCTATTCCTTACTTTATCATCACTTACAGGGCAACATATAATAGCAGGGGATTTTAATTGTACATAGAATCCCAGTATAGACAGATCAACAGGACTGGACTGTACGCACGATGGATGTAGGATGACTATTAATCATTTTATGAAAGAATTGAGATTGCTAGATACAGTGGGGTAAAAAAGTATTTAGTCAGCCACCAATTGTGCAAGTTCTCCCACTTAAAAGATGAGAGAGGTCTCCAATTTTCATCATAGGTATACCTCAACTATGAGAGACAAAATGAGAAAAAAAAAAAAAATCCAGAAAATCACATTGAAGGATTTTTAAAGAATTTATTTGCAAATTATGGTGTAAAATAAGTATTTGGTCACCTACAAACAAGCAAGATTTCTGGCTCTCACAGACCTGTAACAACTTCTTTAAGAAGCTCCTCTGTCCTCCACTCGTTACCTGTATTAATGGCACCTGTTTGAACTCGTTATCAGTATAAAAGACACCTGCCCACAACCTCAAACAGTCAGATTCCAAACTCCACTATGGCCAAGACCAAAGAGCTGTCAAAGGACACCAGAAACAAAATTGTAGACCTGCACCAGGCTGGAAAGACTGAATCTGCAATAAGTAAGCAGCTTGGTGTGAAGAAATCAACTGTGGGAGCAATTGTTAGAAAATGGAAGACATACAAGACCACTGATAATCTCCCTCGATCTGGGGCTCCACGCAAGATCTCGCCCCATGGGGTCAAAATGATCACGAGAATGGTGAGCAAAAATCCCAGAACCACACGGGGGGACCTAATGAATGACCTGCAGAGAGCTGGGACCAAAGTAACAAAGGCTACCATCAGTAACACACTACGCCGCCAGGGACTCAAATCCTGCAGTGCCAGACATGTCCCCCTGCTTAAGCCAGTACATGCCCAGGCCCGTCTGAAGTTTGCCAGAGAGCATTTGGATGATCCAGAAGAGGATTGGGAGAATGTCATATGTTCAGATGAAACCAAAATAGAACTTTTTGGTAAAAACTCAACTTGTCGTGTTTGGAGGAGAAAGAACACCATACCTACTGTGAAGGATGGGGGTGGAAACATCATGCTTTGGGGCTGTTTTTCTGCAAAGGGACCAGGACGACTGATCGGTGTAAAGGAAAGAATGAATAGGGCCATGTATCGTGAGATTTTGAATGAAAACCTCCTTCCATCAGCAAGGGCATTGAAGATGAAACGTGGCTGGGTCTTTCAGCATGACAATGATCCCAAACACACCGCCCGGGCAACGAAGGAGTGGCTTCGTAAGAAGCATTTCAAGGTCCTGGAGTGGCCTAGCCAGTCTCCAGATCTCAACCCCATAGAAAATCTTTGGAGGGAGTTGAAAGTCCGTGTTGCCCAGCAACAGCCCCAAAACATCACTGCTTTAGAGGAGATCTGCGTGGAGGAATGGGCCAAAATACCAGCAACAGTGTGTGAAAACCTTGTGAAGACTTACAGAAAACGTTTGACCTCTGTCATTGCCAACAAAGGGTATATAACAAAGTATTGAGATGAACTTTTGTTATTGACCAAATACTTATTGTCCACCATAATTTGCAAATAAATTCTTTAAAAATCAGACAATGTGATTTTCTGGATTTTTTTTTTCTCATTTTGTCTCTCATAGTTGAGGTATACCTATGATGAAAATTGGAGACCTCTCTCATCTTTTAAGTGGGAGAACTTGCACAATTGGTGGCTGACTAAATACTTTTTTACCCCACTGTATATGGAGTGAAATGAAACCACAAGTCAAAGCCTATTCTTGTTATTCTAATACCTATAAGACATTCTCATGTATTGACTACTTTTTGATCTCTACAGAATTAAGGTCCAAGATTCAAAATTGTTTCTATGATAACATTGTGATCTCTGATCATGCACCCTGCTGTCTAATATATGTAGATAAGAAATTGACAAAGGATCCAGGTAGGTGGCATTTTCAGCATAAATAGCTTCAGGATGAGGAATTTGTTAAGTACATAGAAAAACAGATAGATGAGTTCTTTGATATTAATACTACACAAACAGCGGCATGTATAAAGTGGGAGGCTTTCAAAGCTTTTATTAGGGGGCATATTATTAGTTATACAGGTTCAAAATCTAAGAAGACTCGAGAGGAGAGAGTCCAATTGGAACATAAAACAAAAATTCTTCAAGAAAAGGTGTATGCAGGAAGTAACCCACAGTTAGAGAACGAATTACTGATTCTGAGAGCTGAATATGATAAAAAATCAGCGAATAGAGCTGCATCGAGTCTTCTAAGATTGAAGCGAACTTTTTATGAACAAGGTGAAAAATCAGGAAAATTATTGGCATGGCAGATTAAACAATTAGAATCTAAAACACCAATTACCAGTATTATAAGTAACGGACAGGCAGTTATAGATCCTTTAGAAATTAATAGTGCCTTTAGAGATTATTATGAAAAACTATACGATAGAAAAGATGAACCTGACTTAACAAAACTAAATGGGTTTTTGGGTGGATTATCTATACCGTGTATTCCAAATGAAAACAGGGAGATACTGGAGTCTAAAATTAGTCAAGAAGAAGTTGGGCTAGCCATTGATAATATGAAATCAGGAAAAAGAGCAGGACCAGATGGTCTTCCAGTTGACCTCTATAAAAAAATTTAAGAATAAATTAATAAAACCGCTTTTGGAAATGGTTTTAGAAGCATTTCAAAATGGTAATTTACCACCATACATGAATAATGCCTTAATTATACTGTTGCCAAAACCGGGTAAACCCTCTAATAAATGTGAAAACATGAGACCAATAAGCCTATTAAATGCTGATCTTAAAATAATCTGTAAAATTTTAGCAAAACGACTACAAGAAATATTACCAATTATTATTAACCGAGATCAGAATGGCTTTATAATGGGAAGACAAGGCTTCCATAATGTAAGAAGACTATTTAATATTATTTATTCCAATAAAGAAGCACCGGATACAGCTCTCCTATCATTGGAAAAGGCCTTTGATAGGGTCGAATGGCCCTATCTTTTTGAAGTCCTACAAAGGTTTGGACGTGGAAATAATTTCATAAAATGGGTCCAGATAATATACAATAATGCTACAGCAGAAATCCTAACAAACAGCAGTATCTCAAAATCAATAAAAATCAGTAGAGGATGTCAACAAGGCTGTCCACTTTCACCCTTATTGTTTACTATGGCAATTGAACCTTTAGCGATGGCAGTACGTTTACATCCACAAATATATGGAATTAAAGTAGGACCAATAGAACATTAAATCTCCCTGTATGCCGATGACATAATTTTGTTTGTCGAATTTTAAAAAATCAATTCCGACCTTGTTAAATTTAATAAAGAACTTTGGGGAAATATCAGGATATAAAATAAATAAAACAAAATCTTCAATATTAATGCTAAATGAGACCCAGAGAAATCACCCAGCTCCTGAGGTAAATCAATTCAATGTTGTAAATCAGTTTAAATATTTAGGAATTCAAATTTTGCCTAAGCTAGAATCAGTCGCCAGTGCCAACTATGACGCCTTAATGACAGATATTAATGAGTTACTTCAGAGATGGATGTCACTACCAATGTCGATGATCGGGAGAATTAATATACTTAAAAGTAATATCTTACGAAAAATACTTTATTTATTTCAAAACATTCCTTTACCACCACCTTCAGATATATTCTGAAGAATTAAAAAAAAGTTAGTGGAATTTATATGGAACAATAGGAAGGCTAGATTACGTTTGTCCTTACTATATTTACCATTTGATCGTGGAGGTCTGAAATTTCCAGACTTTATGTTGTATTACTGGTCAGCACAACTGAGGTCTATGACATATTATTTTTCATCAAATGATCTTCCTCACTGGACTGAAATGGAATCATACAATTTACCTTTACCTCTTCCCTTATTCATATACTCAGACTCGGCTAAAAAATTACAGAAACAAGTTAAAAATCCAATTGTAAAGCACATGATCAAAATATGGTGTGAAACCAAAAAATATGTAAAAGAACCACACTTATGGTCACAATTTAGCCCAATATGGGGTAATCAATATTTTACACCAGGGAGAGCGGATGCTGTATTTAAAGTATGGAATTTAAAAGGGATTCAAAAGATTCAAGACTTATATTTGTCACGTTCAGAAAACATAATGTCTTTTGAAGAACTGAGGATTAAATTCAATCTTAATAGAACACATTTTTTTAAATATCTTCAGCTTAGAAATTTTATTCGATCAAATCAAAATAATGCTCTCACCCGACCTACTTATTCATCCTTGGAAAAAATTTTGACGAAAGATAGTAAGAGAAAGGGTATTATTTCAGAGTTTTATAACTCATTGACACTATTCTCAAGTGAAAACTCACAGAAAAGACTGAATTATTGGAAAGAAGACCTGCAAATTGAAATTTCAGAGGAACAATGGGAAATGGCTTGTGCAGAAGCTCAAACCAAATCAATAAATGTACGTCTTAAACTGATACATTTTAAATGGTTAATGCGGATGTATTGTTACACCAGTGGAGTTAAATAGATATAACAAAAACATACCAGATACATGCACAAAATGTATGGAAAGTAAAGGAACCCTATTTCACTGTTTATGGGAATGTAGAAAAATCAGAATGTTTTGAGAAGAGGTGAGGGTAACAATTGAAAAAATAATTTCAAAACGATTCACATTGAACCCTAAACTATTTTTGTTGGGTCTGTATCCAGAAAAACATAACTTTAATAAGAGTGAAAGAGCATTCATAGACCTCAGTTTGCTTAATGCCAAAAAATGTATTGCACTACTGTGGAAAAAGACTCATAGACCAGATGTGACTCAGTGGTTAAGACAGATGTAACCTACTAGAAAGAATAACATATATACTGAAATTAAAGGAAAATGTGGTTGAGAATATATGGAGACCTTTCATTGATTATGTAAAGAAATTAAACATAACGTCTGAAGAAGAAGGTGAATGATATGTGTGGACCTTGCAAATTCCAAACTGGTGAATGTATATTATGTATTCTTATGTAATAGATTACCTAGACTAAACAGAGGAGCATCATTGTTGACTTGCTTTTGTTATTGGTTGTTGTTGTTTTTAGTACATTTTTTTTTGTTTGTTGTTGTTGTTAGTGTTTTTTTTTTTTTTTTTAAATTACTTTAGTGTTAGTGTTTGACTGTTTGTGCCATGTTTATTAAAAAAAGGTTCAATAAAAAAATATTGTGGGAAAAAAAAATCCTTCAATGTGATTGTCTGGATTTTTTTTTTCTCATTTTGTCTCTCATAGTTGAGGTATACCTATGATGAAAATTGGAGACCTCTCTCATCTTTTAACTGGAAGAACTTGCACAGTTGGTGGCTGACTAAATACTTTTTTACCCCACTGTATGTGTATATGTATATATATATATATATATATATATATATATATATATACATATAAAGAAACCAGTTGTGTCTTGTCTGAATGACTATCGTCCTGTTGCACTGACACCAATTGTGATGAAGTGTTTTGAACGGCTTGTCAAACCACACATCACAGCCTGCCTCCCTGTATCACATGACCCGCTCCAGTTTGCATATCATTCAGACCGTTCCACGGAGGATGCTATAGTCACCACCCTGCACTCTGTCATCACCCACCTGGATCAGAAAGACACCTATGCCAGACTCCTGTACATTGATTTCAGTTCAGCATTCAACACCATTATTCCCCAGAGACTGATGGAGAAATTACTCCTTCTCGGTCTGAACACCGCCACATGTCTCTGGATCCTGGATTTCCTGACTGAGAGACCTCAGTCTGTCCGTGTTGGAAATAGCATCTCCAATTCTATCACGCTGAGCACCGGATCCCCTCAAGGCTGCGTACTCAGTCCACTGTTGTTTACACTTCTAACACGACTGTGTATCCAGACACGAGGAGAATCAGATTATTAAGTTTGCAGACGACACCACAGTGGTGGGACTTATTCAGAGGGATGAGGAATCAATGTACAGGGAAGAAGTGAGAGACCTGGAGGGCTGGTGCAGGGAGAACAATCTGGTGCTCAACGTGGACAAAACGAAGGAGATGATTATCGACTTCCGGCGGTCACAGCCTGAACACGTCCCTCTCAGCATCGGCGGCTGTTTAGTGGAGAGAGTCGAGAACATCAAGTTCCTCGGAATGCAGATCTCACAGGACCTGACCTGGAGCAAGAATTCCTTGGGGATCAGGAAGCAGGCCCAGCAGAGACTGCACTTCTTGAGGCAACTCAAACAGGCCTCTCTCCCCATCTGCATCCTCGGGACCTTCTACAGAGGTGTGGTGGAGAGTGTTCTGACGTACTGCATTGCAACATAGTACTCCAGCTGCAGTATGTCAGACAAAAAAGCCCTGCAGAGGATAGTTAAGGGAGCTGAGAGGGTAATTGGAGTTTCCCTCCCCTCAATCCAAGAACTTTTTCAGAACCGTTGTAGGAGCAGGGCACTGAACATTGTCAAGGACCGTTCTCACCCTCTGCATAAACACTTTGAACTCCTGCCATCTGGCAAACGATTCCGGAGCATCAGATGCAGAACCACCAGACTGATTAACAGCTTCCTTCCACAAGCTGTTAGGATGCTGAACAGTTGATCCGGAATCTCTCGTACATACTACTGCACCTACGGACATTATGTATATTATTTGTATATTATAGTTCTGGTTAGTTTTCAAGTATGTCTCAGGGATGTGTGACTGGCTGTGTTGGGGTAGGGGGTGAGGGTGTGTGTGAGTGTGTCTTAAATTATGTTCTTTTTACTTATATGGATGCCGAGAGAAATGCGATTTCATCTTGTCTGCACTACAGTTGTATGTACAGCAATATGACAATAAAGGTTGATTTGATTTGATTTTTGATTTGAAGTGTTATTGGAAAAGATATTGAGCCTAATGTTTGCTTGGGATTGCTTCAACTGTATCACTCACATCAACAGAATCAAACTTTATTGCTTTTGTCACTTTGCTGACTAGACACACAATATTACTTAAATGGAAATCTCCAACAGCTCCTTCACACATTCACTGGATAAAAAAAAAATCCTCAATTGTCTCAATTTGGAGAAGATTCAACATGTGCTAAGAAGCTCAAATAAGAAATTTTACAAGACTTGGGACCCTTTTTTTTTAAACACGTCAAACAGTTAAATTTTCCCAATATCTCTGACCTTATATGATCTACTTGGGCATGGCAGGCAGTTTGTTTTTGTTTTTTTTGTTTTTTGGGGGGTTTTTTTGCTTTGTGTGGGTTTTTTTTTTTCTTGTTTGATTGTTTTTGTTTCTTAATACTTAAGTTATTTCTGACTTAAATATGTAATGGGGGCGGTACTGTAGTCTGACCCTTGTTCTCTGTAATCTACTTAGTTTTAATAAGGCTGAGTTTTCCTATATTATTGAATTAATCAATTGGGTTTTACTGTGTTGATGGTACATTTAATACTCGCCCTAACCCCCCTTGTATTTATCTTGCTGCATTGAAAAATTAATAAACAGTTCTGAAAAAAAAAAGGCTTTTAAACAACCAAAACTGTACGCATAAAACTAGTGGATGCTCTGCAGCATGTGCATACACACTACTCAGAAAAAGTTAGGGGTATTCGGCTTTCAGGTGAAATTTCAGGATGTACCTAAAATACACTATAACCTTTCCAGGTGAACTTAATTTGACCTTCTCTAACCTTTTGAATGCACTTGTCCAACTGTTCACTGTGTAAGTAGTTTTTGCATAACTTGCTGTTCTCTAACAAGGTGCTTAATGGCAAAATTCACAACAGGTGTTTGATACATGAATTGACAAAAAAAAATTCTGGTTCAGTTAGAATTGGTATTTAAACAGTCTTCTTCATCATGCTGTTCACGTTTTGACACCATGAAACCAAGACGACACCTAACAATTGATCAACAGTACCTCGCCATTGCGAGGCTTCAAACAGGATGTTCTCAGAGGGAAGTGGCCACTAAGCTTGGAGTGTCACAGAGTGTCATCAGCAGGCTGCAAGAGAGATACAGAGAGACTGGAAGAGTCACAGAAAGGCATAGGAGTGAACGTCCTTTGGCCATGTCCCACACTGATGACCGCTTTGTTGTGAACAGTGCCCTGCAGAACCGGATGATGAATGCCACTCAACTCCAGGCACATTTTAGGGAGGCGAGAGGCACCCAAGTGTCTCGTCAAACCATTCAGAGCTGTTTACATCAGCGTGATCTGCATGCTAGATGACCTGCAAGGGTACCCGACCACACCACCAGGCACAGGCGTCATCGTCTTGCCTGGGCCAGGGAGCATTTATGCTCGACAAGGGACCAGTGGGCCTCAGTGCTGTTCTCTGATGAACGTCAATTCACAGTGAGCAGAAACGATGGCCACCAACGATGTTGGAGACATCAGGGAGAGCCACTCTTGTCACCAGATGAGCCTTTGGTGGTGGTGGTGGTGTTACAGTCTGGGCAGGTGTGTCTAGTCGATACAAAACTGCCCTACACCTTGTGAATGGTACAGTGACAAGCCGATACTACCTGAATAACATCATTAATCCAGTCATTGTGCCCCTGCATGAACAACACAGGCCTAATTTCATCTTCATGAGACGTTCATTCAGGCCTAATTTCATCTTCATTCCTTCATATTTTTTTCTTAAATTTATATTTCCTCATAGAGTGGCGGAAAATTTTCAGGTGTGGTGGGCCGCCACACACAAATGTTACCAGAGGAAACCCTGACATGTTTAGACTTTCTTGTTTTGTCCAGGGAACATGGTGGTGACTGACAGGTTGTGGTGCCGTGTATTATCCAATCAGCATGGCCGTGATGCCGCGTATTATCCAATCAGCACAGAGTCAGTCCTTAACCCCGCCCACATTTCTTGAAGCCAGGGCATGAAGAGACAGAGACACAGAGCGGTGACACAGCGGCGGCTAAACTTTTATGGATAAAAATTACATATTTTGACTGAGCGACCCCATACTCGGGGTTGCACACCCTCATTAACTTCAGCAAAACGCGTTTAAAATCTTAGGTCAGTCTGACGAACGGTTCAAGAGATATACGTGAAAGAGACAGACAGATGGATACAGAGATTTTATGCATTTATAGATAGATGTCTATACGGTTAAACTGGCTAATTATAAGCTGGACCAGTGTGATCATGTGGGATTGTTTGCTGTTCTTTTCTGAAAAGCCAAACTAGTACTGTAAATAGTTAATCATATTAGGTGAAAATATGTACCAATAACTTTTGTGATGACTTAAGCCTCTTCCAGCTGTAATGTTGTGATAGATGGTGTACAGCAGGGGTGTCAAACTCATTCCATGGAGGGCCAAGACCCTGCAGGTTTTACCTCCACCCAGCATCTTCAACAGGTGATTTCACTGAATTTCTTCCCACTGATTGCTGATCTGTGAAAACACCTACTGAAGACACTGGGTGGAAGTAAAACATGCAGGGTCTCGGCCCTCCATGGAATGAGTTTGACACCCCTGGTACAGTGTGGACATGTTGTTAGTCTGTCACAAGGCCAACATACAAATGACCACATACACTCACATCTTCAGCTACAGCCCTATAATAACACTGAATTAACCTAACAAGCATGGGTTGCTTCCCATAGAATGAGATTGTGTTGCAGCATGGTGGTGTAGCGGGGTAGCGCTGTCATCTCACTGCAAGAACATTCTGAGTTTGAATCATTTGGCCGGGTGGAACCTGCTTGTTCTCCACGTGTCTGTGTGCCGTCTGGCTTTCTCCCACATTCCTAAGGCATGCCTGTTGATTTAATTGGTGTATATGAATTCTCTCTCTGTGCGAAGACACAATCTAAAGCAAACAAATACCTTTGCTGAACCATTAATGAGCCATGCTTACTACTTAATGAGCTGGATTTGGTTGCCTGTCTGTCAGTAACCCATTAACATATCTCCACACTAATTCTGCCTTTCTTCAGCTTGCACTTGCCAGTTTTTTTGAGGACGGCGCCGACGATGATATTGTGACGCTTCCTCAACCAGAAGGAGGCTCCTCAGTGTCCCGGTCTGCAGGGCCCAGGTAGAGTCTCCACCCAGTTTAATTGTCCTTTCTATTCAGGGCCTAGCTATGTAGACAATAGAAGGGTGTTACAGGATAGCATGTACCGTAATTTTTTTTTTTTCCAGTTGTTTCTTTATTAACATTCACCATTGTCCTAATTGTCAGCAATCAGCCCAGAGTGGCCTCCTTCAGAGATCTGATGCAAGAGGCAGAGGATGATAGTGATGAGGAAGAAGGCCAAAGGTAACTATGCCTATTAACTTTTTCTATTTATCAACTTGGGGGCTGGGCATATGAGACTTTTTACAGTTCGGCCATGCTTTCAAACGGCACCGGAATTTCAGAGATGTTAAAGTGTTAAGGTTTGAATATCTGCTCCAGAGTGAAGTTTTTGTGTAAGGTGCCTGTACCACCTCCATGTGCACGGGGATGCTGGGGAACAGTGGCATCAAACCCTTAGTTCACATACAGTCTCTGAATCACATCCCTAAAGCTGGCTTTATGCTTCATGTCTGTGATGCACTTATGCTTCAGACAAGGCTGGTGTGCACACGGCTGTATATATATACTTCATTTGTATCTACTGTTTGACCAAGTGTTTGACGCACACGCCTAACCATCATCTGCAGTTTTACCCTAGTGCAGATGTGCTGACGTGCCAGTTTGTTCACCGGCTATATAAAAGAAGAAAAGCAAAAGCCATGCACATTTTAGCAATGACAATAACAACTACACAAAGGCGAGAAAAGGAACTCCTATGTTTACTACTTTTTCTACTACTTCTCTTCTATTCAATTAATTCAGCTTTATTTATATAGCGCCATTTCACAACAACAGTCATCTCATAGCACTTTCAAACTGCAGGGGAAAACACCACAATTGCAGAAATACCCCAGCAGTCAGGCGATTCCCTGTGACCAAGCACTTGGCGACGGTGGAGAGGAAAAACTTCTTTTTAGCAGTAAGAAACCTCCAGCAGAACCAGGCTCAGGGAGGAGCAGTCATCTGCTGCGACTGGCTGGGGGGTGAGGGGATATGAAGAAGAAGAAAAGAACAGACATGTAGCGAGCAAACAGCACGACAGGGACCCAATCTATGGGAGAGAACAAACAGATGTTATCCATCCATCCATCTTCTTCCGCTTAGGTTCAGGTTACTTTATTTGTACCTGTAGGTAGATTTGTTTTGCAGTCTGGTAACATCCATATTTACAAGCCACAAATTACATTCAACATAGACACAAACACAGGCACACATGAAGCTGACTATAAACATGATAAAAGTACTCAAGGCTCCATCAATCAGGGTATAAAAAGACAACGAGATGGGAGAAAAACCAGAGGTAAGAGAGAAGGGTCATATTAAAAGTTAAAAACTAGTCAAAGAGGTTAAAAACTCAAAGGTCTGAAACCCAATAAAATATTTAGAACCCAAGTAACATCCTACAAAAATAAGTAAATATAAAATGGAGTTAATAAATAGGTACCTAAATTATGTGCAATATATTGTTAGAGCTTGTTCAACTCTTTGACAGCAGCAGGAACAAAGCTGTTTTTGTAGCACTGGGTTCTACTTTTTGGGACAGCAAACCTCCGTCTTGAGGGAAGAAGCTGAAAGTTGCAGTGCAAAGGGTGGGAGTCATCATTTAAAATGGAGGTAGCTATCCTCTGTACTTGTCTGGTGTACAGGGATGTCCGGCTCAGCTGTGGCTCACCAAGCAAACGACTGGACCATCTAACTACCTGATCCAAGGATTTCCTCTTTCAGTTTTATCTGACCAAACCATGACACTAAAGAAAAGGATAAAACAGATTCAATAAAACAGGGTTCCCACGGTCCTTGAAAATTCTGGAAAGTCCTGGAAAAAAAAAAGTGATCCTGGAAAGTCATGGAAAAGTCCTGAAATACTGCCAAAAATCAGGTGGTCCTGGAAATAGGATTACCAGCTAAAAAAGTCATTGAAAGTCCTTGAATTCAGTGTTGCATGGATGTTGGTTGTGCTCAATATTCTACAGTGTGTAGTGTCTGCACCTATCACATGGCTATGGCAGCCTTCCAGTTTCTAATCTTTGTATTACATTATGCAGTGGACTGTCCTATGTAGTGCACTTCTTGCCATACTTGTACTTGTAACCTTGTTTGGGTCTTTGGTTTAGTGTAGTATGTAGGTTTAGAAAAGCTGGAATGCTGAAAGGGTTTGGCATCTTTTGCCTCCAGAGCTATTTGTCACACATCTATAGGCAATACAGTGGCTGCTTGTCACCCCACTGTACTGTCTGTGGTGGTGGTGGTACATATATCAGGCGAGACATGATTGATTTTTAGCTTGCCTGAACTTCCCAGGCTTTTTCTGAGATGAGTGATTTAAACAAAAAAGAAAACAAGCAAATGATTGGCAAAGTTTTCATCCTGAAGTTAGAATTAGAAATATGTATGTTAAACTAAAATTGCAATAAGCCTTCTTGTGTGAAGCAAACTGCAATGTCATTGTTTTATTACAAGTTAGGCCACAGTTTCTTGATTCCTTGTTGCACAAAACCGCCACTCCAGGTTGCAACTGCCGCTCAAGAAATAAATTTGCCATTCAGTTTTATTTTTTATTTTTTCCGACCGCTGCTAGGGGGCTACGTGTTGTTTTTCCTGTGGCGCTCCTAGTGGCAGGGGCAGAAACTAGCCTGATCACTATTTTTTTTACCGATGCTCAAATGAAATGATTTTTTATTTTAATTGCCGACCGACCGACTGCTTCAGAAGGCTCTGAGAGAGTTCTGTGCAACAAGGAATCAAAAAACCATGGCCTTATTTGTACTTATAGGCGCCAGATCTATGAAGTTGAAAAGCAATTATGTCTCGCCTTATAGCGTTGTAGATGCATGTCTGGGTTTTAACATGAATTTCCTTTGCAGTAGTATGGCATCCAAGAAATGTCACTTCGATTCACTCTGGGTGGAGGATCCACTGTTTTCAGCATGGGTCGAGGAAGACCCCAAGGATGACACCAAAGCATACTGCAAATTTTGCAAGAAGCGTTTTGACATAGCAAACATGGGAGTTTCCGCTCTGAGAAGTCACATGAAAAGCAACCTGCATAACAGGATGAGCCAGTCAAGGCAAAACCCATCAGCAATCACCAACTTCTTTGGAAAGAAACAAGACGAAAAGGCAGATGATGCTGCAGCCAATATCACCTCCAATGCACCAGTTGCTAGTACAAGTACAGCTCCACAAAGATCAGAGGTTGCAGTTGTTGTGTCAGATGCTGCACTCCACGCAGAGGTTCTCTGGGCTCTGAAGCTGGTTATGAGCCACTATTCATTCAATTCATCATCTGATGTGGGCATGTTGTTCCCAAGAATGTTTCCAGACAGCCAAATTGCAAAAACTTTCTCATGTGGTGCTACAAAGTGTGCTTATCTAGTTTGTTTTGGCTTGTCTCCATATTTCCAAGATCTGCTGGTGGAAAAAGTGAGAAGTGCTGAGTGCTATACCATATCCTTTGATGAGTGCATGAATCCAGTTTCACAAAATGAACAGATGGACTTCAGTGTCCTTTACTGGGACTATGAACCTGGTCAAGTCACTGTAAGGTACTTTGGGTCACAGTTCTTAGGGCATGCTCGAGCAAACGACCTTCTCAAAAACTTCAAGGAAGGGACACAACAACTGGATCCCAAGCGTCTGTTGCAGGTGTCAATGGATGGACCAAACGTCAATTGGAAATTTTTCAATGATCTGCAACAGGAGCGCAAAACACAGGATCTGCCGGAACTTCTGAACATCGGAAGCTGTGGACTCAATACTATCCATGGAAGCTTGCAGAAAGGAGCCAAAGAGTCTGGATGGAAGATAGGAAACTTGCTGAGGTCCCTATGGCAGATCTTTCATGATACCCCTGCAAGAAGAGAGGACTTCACCACTACGACAGGGAGCAAGCTGTACCCATTGCAGTTTTGCCAGCACAGATGGGTTGAGGATGCAAAGGTTGCAGAGCGTGCTGTGCAGATGTGGCCTAATGTAGAGAAATTTGTGGCGTCCTTCAAAGACCCCAAGAAGGCCCCAGGTACTGCCTCATTTGCAACAGTGAAAGCTGCCTGTGAGGACCCGCTTACCATTGCAAAGCTACAATTCTTCATTTCCGTAGCTAAGCAACTCCAGCCATTCCTTCAGAAGTTTCAAACAGATGCCCCCATGGCACCTTTCTTGGGCCAGAAGCTGAAGGAAGTAGTCGTGGGGCTTATGGGACGTTTCATCAAAAAGGAAGTCCTGGACAAAGCGGACACGATGCAGAAGCTGGCCGACTTGGACCCCAAGGACAAGAAGAACCAAATGCTGCCAAAACTTGTCGATCTGGGGTTTGCTTCCCGAGAGTCTGTCAAGAAAGCTGCTGACAAGAAAGCTGTCAGTGATTTGAAGATCCTCGCATTCAAGAATGAATGTGTGACACTACTATCAGAGCTTACATTCAAGATGTTGGAGAAGAGCCCCTTGAAGCTGTTCCTGGTACAATATCTCTCTGCACTGGCTCCTGAGAAACTAGTTGCTCCCTCTACAGATGCAGCGGCAAAGTTCCAGAAAATCCTTCAGGTGCTTCTAAATGCCAACAGGCTGTCTGGGGAAGAGTGTGATGAGGTCCTTGCTCAGTACAAGGCGTTTGGCACTGAAATGAGACAGGAACATGCAGCCGACTTCAAGAACTTCACCCCAGACAGTGAGAGATTGGACATATTTCTGGGCCAGTACTTCAAAGACCAAAAGTACAGCAAGCTCTGGTCTGTTTTCAAGATGCTTCTCACAATCTCCCATGGTCAGGCATCAGTTGAAAGGGGCTACTCTGTGAACAAAGACCTCCTAGTTGAGAACATGCAGGAGAAGACCATTGTAGCTCTGCGTACAGTTTATGACAGTATCCTAGCTACAGGCCAGCACTTCACTGACTTACCCTTCACTCCTAGACTGAAACGGCATGTCAGGGTATCAAGGATGAGATACCATCAGTATCTCGAGGATCAGAAGAAGTCACAGACAGATGATCAGAAATCCACAAAGAGAAAGGCACTACACGATGATATCCAGTCAGCAGAGAAGAAGAGGAAGCTCCTGAAAGATGGCATCGAGTCAATGACCAAGGAAGCAGACCAGCTGGCAAAGAAAGCGGAAACAAAGCACGACTTCACTTTGCTGGCTAAGTCCAATGCTTTCAGGCAGAAAGTGTCTGAGAAGGCAGATGAAAATCTGAAACTGGAAAAGAAACTAGAAGACCTCAAGCAGAAACTGAAATCACTAGAGTGACTATTTTCAAGAGCAAAAGGTGAATTCTATGTGCAGTTACTGATTATGAATGTCCCGTTCTTCACTTTGTATTATATATAGTAGCATGTACAATTTTATGTGGCCATGACTCTAGAAAGATTTGTTGCATTGTAGTTAGAGAAACGTTCCCTTCACTTGGTGGTCTGCTTTCTGTTCTGCTGAAATAGCGCCTATAGCCTAGTAGTGTGCACAATAATTTTGCTGACTATTTTCAAGAAAGAGCAAAAGGTGAATTCTATGTGCAGTTACTGATTATGAATGTCCCGTTCTTCACTTTGTATTATATATAGTAGCATGTACAATTTTATGTGGCCATGACTCTAGAAAGATTTGTTGCATTGTAGTTAGAGAAACGTTCCCTTCAGGTGGTGGTCTGCTTTCTGTTCTGCTGAAATAGCGCCTATAGCCTAGTAGTGTGCACAATAATTTTGCTGAATTTTTGTAGTTGGTATTATACCTGACACTTTGATATTGTAATCTAACACAGGTAGACTGTATAGTGTAATAAAGTGGGTGGAATCGGCTGGCTGTAAGGGGTGGAGTAGGCCAGAAAGATCAGTTTGTACTAGAAAATTGTTTCAGAAATACCGTTCAAAGTCCTGGAAATTGGATGATTTTTATCCTGGAATATCCTGGAAAAGTCCTGGAATTTAGTTTTCAGTTTTCAGTGGGAACCCTGATAAAAGCCCGATAAAACATTGTCATTATGGTTCGGTCAATTTGGAAGCGTGCAAGTTTTCTCAAGCAATGCAAATGTTGCTGACCCTTTTTGCACACCCTTTCACAGTTCTCTTCA
This sequence comes from Pholidichthys leucotaenia, assembly GCA_020510985.1. NCBI lineage: Eukaryota > Metazoa > Chordata > Actinopteri > Cichliformes > Pholidichthyidae > Pholidichthys > Pholidichthys leucotaenia. The sequence goes on from CM035843.1 coordinate 238,655,173, forward strand.
AAGTTTAAATTACTATCAATAATCGTCCCAAGATATTTGTAGGATTGTACACATTCGGTGGTCTGGCCTTTTAGTACAGTGACTTTGTGCCTGGGAGTTTTCCTCCTAAAGTCAATAATCATGTCTTTAGTTTTTGTCGTATTCAGCTGCAGGTAGGAATCCTCACACCAGTGAACAAAATCATCAACTACTGGGCCGTGGCCACTCTCACCGTCCTGGAGGAGACCGACAATAACTGAGTCATCAGCATACTTTATAATGTGTCTGTTGTCATGTCTGCTCCGACACATGTTTGTGTACAGGATGAAGAGTAGTGGTGACAACACAAACCCCTGAGGAGAGCCAGTAGAAGAGCACTTTAGGTCAGACAATGTACCATTGACCCTTACTCTCTGCGTCCTGTTGGTTAAGAAATCCAGAATCCAACCCACCAGATTATTGCTCAAATCAAATTGTTGCAGGAGCCTTTCAACTAAGATATGAGGTTGGATTGTATTAAAGGTGGAGGAAAAGTCCACAAATAAAAGCCTGGTGTGTGTCCCATTAAAATCCAGATGTTTAAAAAGCATGTTAAACAGAGTGACAGTGGCATCCTCCACTCCTCTGTGAGGCCTATAGGCAAACTGCAGAGGATCCAATGCATGCTCGGTCTGCTTTAGGACCTCACTTCTGACCAGTTTTTCAAACATTTTCATTAAAATTGAAGTCAAAGCAACTGGTCTAAAGTCGTTCACCGTTTTAGGACAGCTGGATTTTGGAACGGGAACAACCACGGCTTCTTTCCAGATCTTAGGCACATGTTGTGTCTGTAAGGACTTATTGAAAATGTAATGAAATACAGGACTCAGTTCATGTGCACAGGACTTTACCATTCGCCCACATATATTATCAGGGCCCTGACTTTTGCTCACTTTTACAGCGCAGAACTCCCTTTTAACATCCTGCACCTCAATATTAATGTGCTGATTGTCTTTGAGTTTCTGTTTCAAATCTTGGGTTTCTGTGCTAAAATCAAAGGAGTCAAAATGACCATAAAAACAATTAAGAGCATTAGCCAGCTCTGTGTCTGAATTAATCCTTTTCGGGTCGCGGGGGGGCTGGAGCCTATCCCAGCATCTTTGGGCGAGAGGCAGGGGTCACCCTGGACAGATTGCCAGTCCATCACAGGGCCAACACAGAGAGACAGACAACCATTCACTCTCAGTCATACCTAAGGACAATTTAGAATCCCCAGTTTGATGCCAATTAACCTAATTTGCATGTTTTTTGGCATGTGGGAGGAAACCAGAGAAATCCCAGAGTAAACCCACGCAGACACGGGGAGAACATACAAACTCCACACAAACAGATGTTAATGACCAGCAAAAATATTTCATTGAGAGTGAAGAAAGGAGTGAAGCCCAGTGCATTGTTGGAGGTCCCCTGGCTGTCTAAACCTGTTAGCAGAATAACTAAGGGAGGGTTCAGAGTCACCTGATCCAACCCAATCTATAGGCTTTGTGAAAAAGGAAAGTTTTTAACCCTATTCTTAAAAACAGAGATTGAGCCCGTCTCCCGAATCCAGATTGTCAGCTGGTTCCAAAGTAGAGGAGCCTGATAACTGAAAGTTCTGCTTCCCATTCTTCTTTTTTTCTCTTCATCTTTGTTGTGTCAATGCTGCCACCGCTAAAACAGGAGGTTGGATCTTGCACATACATAGTCAGCGTGCACAGTCAACACTCAAAATTATTGGCTGCACATGCACAACTGCAGAGGGACAATACAGAACCTAGGGGACTGGAGAAGATGACAAAATTTACATCCTACAAGCCTCGCACTCGAGCAGACGTGCACAGCATAAAGCCAGTTTTAATTTTAAGCTTTGTGTTTATAGTTAGGATTATGTTTAAAAAAGGGTTAGGGTGTGCACTCAGATATTTTTTCCAGTCTCAGTGAAACCATTGTAGTGTGTCCAGCCCTTTCGGTAAACCTGACACCTCATGTGAAAGTGGGAGATGAAGAGATGTGGTCATAACTGAGACATCTGTTTTTCTCAATCCAGAGCTTTCAGGGCCAGTTTTAGAAAAGCTTTTTGTCACACTCAAGGACACTTCAGAGGATTTAAAACAGACATGCATGATAGACTTGCAGATTCTTGCTGTTGCCCTGAAGGTTAACTGTTCAAAGCTGTATGCGTCTGTCAGAGCAGTGCATCCTCACAGTTCCCGGATGGTAGGAGGCCACACCTACCAGTGTCAGTCTGGAATGCACCAAACTATTTTTGGTGTCTCATTCACTGGCAGCTGGTGGCTTTTTTTTTTTTCCTGCAGTGTCGACAGATTCTGCTGCCGAGGTAGAGCACTACACCGGTTGTTCAGGGACTGTTTGGCGTGCTAATTTCTTTCTAGTTTTTTTTTTTTTTTTCTCCAATAAGAAAACTGAAATAAAGAACTGGAATTATTTTATCCAGAATCTGTTTTAGTTTTCATGATTTTTATCTCTTCAGATTCCTTTGTCAAAAAAATTCAGGCTTTTAATAAAAAGTGTGTAGTGTTTTTTACCATAATCTCCAATGTCTTATAATTTAAAAAAAAAAAATGTCTTGAAGGAACTCTAGATAATTTATCTGTAGTATTATGTTTTTTTTATATTTGATTTGTTTTTTATTACCACTGTTGGATTATAGATAATTGGGTACATTCCTAGGGGAATCTTATAGAATGTTCACCTTTTTCAGTGTTTTGATACCCCTAATCTTTATATTGATCTTTTTTAATGATGTGGGAAGACATGTCTTGTGAGCTTCCAAAAACCACACATCAGTACCACTACCTGAGTGAACTTAGCAGAGCTAGCATGATATTTATTGCTCCTTTGTCCATATTCTACTCATCCCACCTGTATTACACCATGCATTTTCCCAACTGGATTACTCATCCACGCACAATCATATATCTGATTTTGACATGTTATTCTGACTCATTTTGTTATATTTCAGCCAGAATGAGACTGCAATGATGCCAGTATGAGTTAGCCAAGCTTACTGCCGCCTTTATAACTTGCGTACATTACTTGTCCACTCTATATTAGATTGGTGATGTCAGTCTTAAGAATTTACAAACACATGACCATGGGCTTTTCCATTCTCACATTCAGCCAGTTTTTCATTAGTTGGCTCAGGCTGTGATAGACAACCAAAGCTATCCACCAGACATTAGCCTTGATGCAACAAATGGGGATGCTGTGAAGAAGTGCATTTAATCTGGGTGGCCAAGGGTGCTGTGGTATATAATCTTTTTAACAAAAACATGTTGCAGACATTTCATTACTAAATGTTTTGTGGCAATGATTGACAGGGCAATATTGTAACCATTTAAAATATTCATCCCATATCTTTTTGCAAAGTGTGCATTTTTTTGTGGTCTTTACCAATATCAGCGTTGACACTGCCTCTTTCTCCTCTTTTGATGTTAAGTCCATTAGATGACCATTACCCCGTCTAAAGCCCGTTTACTGCTACAGTGCATCCAGAAAGTATTTACAGCACTTCACTTTTTCCACATTTTGCCTTATTCCAAAAGGGATTGAATTCATTTTTCCCCTCAAAATTCTACACACTATACACTATAATGACAGTGTGATATTTTTTATTTTTTTTGGGTGTGGGGGTGTGGGGTTTTTTTTTTTTTTTGCAAATTTATTAAAAATAAAAAAAACTAAGAAATCACATGTACATAAGTATTTACAGCCTTTGCCATGAAGCTCAAAATTGAGCTCAAGTGCATCCTGTTTCCCCTGATCATCCTTGAGATGTTTCTACAACTTAATTGGAGTCCACCTGTGGTAAATTCAGTTGAATGGACATGATTTGGAAAGGCACACATCTGTTTATGTAATGCCTCACAGTTGGCAGTGCATGTCAGAGCACAAACCAAGCATGAAGTCAAAGGAATTGTCTGTAGACCTCTGAGACAGGATTGTCTCGAGGCACAAATCTGGGGAAGGGTACAGAAAAATTTCTGCTGCTTCAAAGGTCCCAATGAGCACAAAGGCCTCCATCATCCGTAAATGGAAGAAGTTCGGAACCACCAGGACTCTTCCTAGAGCTGGCCGGCCATCTAAACTGAGCGATTAGGGGCAAAGGGCCTTAGTCAGGGAGGTGACCAAGATCCCGATGGTCACTCTTGTCAGAGCTCCAGGGTTCCTCTGTGAAGAGAGGAGAACCTTTCGGAAGGACAACCATCTCTGCAGCAATCCACCAATCAGGCCTATATGGTATAGTGGCCAGACGGAAGCCACTCCTTAGTAAAAGGCACATGGCAGCCCATCTGGAGTTTGCTAAAAGGCACCTGAAGGACTCTCAGACCATGAGAAACAAAATTCTCTGGTCTGATGAGACAAAGATTGAACTCTTTGGCGTGAATGCCAGGCGTCATGTTTGGAGGAAACCAGGCACCTCTCATAATCATGTCATTGATGGTAGCAGCATCATGATGTGGGGATGTTTTTCAGCGGCAGGAACTGGGACACTAGTCAGGATAGAGGGAAAGATGAATGCAGCAATGTACAGGCTTCCTATGGGGAATAGGGTATGTTTTAAAAAATGAATGGGAAAAGGGTATCAGTTAAAATTCCAGCTCTAGTGGATGGGGACAAGATGGCTGTATCAGACAAAGAAAAGGCAGAAGTCCTAGGTAGAGCATTTGCAGCAGTGCATAGAGGAGACCATCTTGGTGAGAGTCATGGATGGCAAAGGGAGCATAAACTCAGAGAAAAAGCAAACTTTAAAAATGAAGAGAAAGAAGACATGACTGCGTTAGACCTCGAGCTCACAATATCAGAACTTAAGAGAGCTTTGCAAGATAGTGGATACACAGCTCCAGGATATGATCAGTTAAGCTGTGCAATGTTCCGGCAGTTGCCTTTGCAATCAATGCAACTGGTGCTGAAATTGTTTAACAGAATATGGAAGGACGGGGTTATCCCAAGTGGGTGGGAAAAGGCTGTAATTTTACCATTTAATAAACCAGGGAAAGATCCAGCTCAGCCAGGTAACTACAGGCCAATAGCATTAACGTCACACTTAGGGAAATGGATGGAGAAGGTGTTAGTTTACAGACTCTCATATGTACAAGAGCAAAAACAATTAATAAACGACTATCAGAATGGTTTTAAAAGAGGAAGATCCACAGTGGATGCTCTAGTTAGGGTAAGTAAGATATTGAAAAGACTCTCAAAATGAAAGAAGTAATGGCTATAGTTTATCTGGATATTGAAAAGGCTTATGGCTCACTGTTGAAGGATGGACTTCTTATCAAATTGAATAAAATGGGCATTGGTGGCAGGATGTATAATTGGATAATGGATTTTTTTAACACACAGGACAATTGGGGTTAAAGTAGGATCAGTAGTTTCTAATGACTTTGAAATAGAAAATGGTGTTCCTCAGGGGAGTGTGATGAGCCCTGTTTTATTAAATATAATGATTAATGACATGTTTGAGGATCAAGAGGGATCCATCAAAACAGCACTATATGCAGATGACGGAGCCATATGGACGAGGGGGAGAAATGAGAAATTTGTGTTCAAAAACATCAGGAAAGCAATGGAGAAAGTGGAAAAGTGGTCATACAACTGGGGATTTAAATTTTCAAACAGTAAAACCTGCTATATGACTTTCACAAAAAAAAAATGCAGAACTGGTACAGAACCATTATCATTATATGGTCAACCACTAGAAAAAGTCAGTGAGTTCAAATATCTAGGATTGTGGTTTGATAGTCCATACACATGGAGAGTTCATGTTGAAAATCTGGAGACAAAGTGCAAAAAAGTCATGAATCTCATAAAAGCTGTAGCTGGACACGAATGGGGTGCAGATAAACGGGCATTAATTGACATTTACAGAGCACTAATGCGATCGACAATAGGCTATGGATGCATGATTTATGGAGCAGTGACTAAGACGACTCTTGAAAAAATAGACAGAATGCAGCATAGAGTGCTTTGCCTGTGCATTGGAGCCATCAAAACAACACCAAACAATGCAGTTTTAATAGAAGCAGGAGAAATGCCAATGGATTTGAGAAGAGAGAAACTCGCATTACGTATACTGGGTCAAGCTGATAGGAAGTGAGGAAGCAAATATTTCAAAAACAACACAAGACTGCTGGGAGTATTCTAACTTCCAGGGACGTGGGTTTAGGTGGACAATTGAAAGAAAAGCCAGAATGTATGGACTAGACACTATTGATATAGCTAACACCAGTCCAGTGAGTAATGTGCCCCCTTGGCTGTTTCCGGGAATAGAAGTAGATGCTAGTCTGCTAATGAGGAAAAAGGATTTGGCATGAGTGAAGTTGGTATTAACAGGGATGGCAATTTTCTGCCGATCCGCAGATTTCCGCCGATTTATTTTCAAATTGATCATTTCTGTGAATCGTCTAAATCCGTTGAGAAAATTTTAGGGGGGGTAAGGTACCTTATTGTTACCGATTTTAGCGAAAATCAACACGATTACATAAGCGCTTGGCGCTTCCCCGGAAGTTGTCTCCCGCGATAACCCGGATGTGTTGTGTTCAAGCTACTGCTGTATTGCAGTAGCTTGACAGCCCTGCGATTGGATAGTTGCAAACGATTGGACCAATCAAATGGCTCGTTGTATGCTTTTTCAAAAATTCATGGCGGCGTGTTCTCAGGGATGTGATTTTCTGCTAATTCGCCGAATTCCGCTTTATTTTATCTTCCAGGAAGATAAAGTACGTTAAGTACGTTAGCGGCTTGTGGTCCACGAACGCAGTGAAGCTGTGCCCTTTCAGGCAGGACTGGAAGTGGCATATGGCCAGGTGGAGAGCCATTAACCCTCTGTTACTGGCGGCGTCTACTCTGCGTTTAGGATTCTCTTCCATGGTCATCATAGACCGACGGAGGCCGACGACGATGACTGGCGGCGTACAACGGCTGTATGAGCTGGGCTGCGTGGGGGAGGAAACGGTAATAAAAGTTAACCATCCCCTTTTATGATTCCAAACAGTTTGAAATTGACAGTATACAGTGGACATTGACTCATAACTTTTGAATATTTCTAAGACTTGGCTACATCAGTGATTGTGCAAAATGAATTGCTCAAGTCTCAATGGAGATTGAAACTGGTGATCTGAAATGAATGCTGAAATTATAAAAAGTAATGGTATGTTGGAATTTTATTTCTATTATGGAATAGATAAAATTAACTGATTTTGATTTGATCAAGTGTTAAAGCATATGATGGATAATGCTTGTTGGAATATTTTAGGAATGCTATCTTCTTGGAACATAAGTCAATATTATATAATAATAAGTGGCATTCAGCTGTTTGTTTTATGTCATTTAAGCACAGTTCTGGTACTTAAAAATCATAAAAACCCAGGAGCTTCGGGGGGCTTTGCCCCCCTTGCCCCCCCCCCCACCCCAACGGGGCGCTGCCCCGGACCCCAGACCCCCTGCTGAATTTTCAGATAATTTCCCCAACCCCAAATCACATCCCTGGTTCGTGTTGGAATTCTGAGCTTTCAGTATTGTTTTCAGCGGAATTATGAGATTTTTATCGAAGGATCAGGAGTCGTCAGTGCTAGAAATAGACAGAAGTGTCAAAAATAAGTTCCGATGGAATTGGCTTGAGAGAAAAGTGACGGTAAAGGTGAAAATTGGCTCAAAGTTCGACGAGGTAACAGAAACACTCGGACAATTTCTGAAGAAACCAGAAAAGGAGATGAAGTTCAAAGTTCAGAGACTGACACAGCTTGCTGCCAAAAGGAAGAAAGTTTCACATTAGAAGTGACTTGGTGACCAGTGTAAATAGTGTAATAAACTCTTATAGAACTGTTAAATATGTTGGACTAAAGACAGTGAGACAACATTGAAGAAAAAGTAAGTTAACTTTTCATTAAATGTAATGATTTGTCTAAGTCAGGGGTGGGCAGTGAGGGCCGTTCCACTGCAGATTTTCTGTTCCACTCAGTGTCTTCAGCAGGTGTTTTCAATTATTAGCAATCCTTGAAGCTGATCAGAGCAAACACCTGCTGAAGACAGTGGGTGGAACAGAAAACCTGCAGTGGAATGGCCCTCCATGGCACATGAATGCCCACCCCTGGTCTAAGTCTAGTATTTCATTTTTTTTTTAATCATTTTTTTCAGTCTAAATTACTTCTGTTTTACTGAAAACCTCCCAGCTTTAGGGGGGCTGCGCCGCGCCCCCCCCCCCCCCCATAAGTCAATCGACCAAATTAGATTTCAGCTGAAATCAGAATTTCCTGTTGCCATCCCTGTATTAAAACAAGCATTTACCTCAGGAACAATTACTGTAACTTCTTACAGTTCTATACTGACTGTTCAAAGAACAAAGAGGGTTCTGTTGGAGTTGGAGTAGACATCCTGGATGAAAACCTGCTCCAGAGCGTTCTTGACCTCAGACCGGGGCAATGGTTCATCTTTCAGCAGGACAGCGACCCTAAGCACACAGCCAAGATACCGAAGGAGTGGCTTCAGGACAACTCTGTGAATGTCCTTGAGTGGCCCAGTCAGAGCCGAGACTTGAATCCAATTGAACATCTCTGGAGAGATCTGAAAATGGCTGAGCATGACACTTCCCATCCAACCTGATGGAGCTTGAGAGGTGCTGCAAAGAGGAATGGGCCATACTGCCCAAAGATAGGTGTGCCAAGCTTGTGGCATCATATTCAAAAAAACTTGAGGCTGTAATTGCTGCCAAAGGTGCATCAACAAAGTATTGAGCAAAGGCTGTGAATACTTATGTACATGTGATTTTTTTTTTTTTTTTTAATAGTTTTTATTTTTTTCATTCATTCATCTTCTTTCGCTTAGTTCTTTTCGGGTCGCGGGGGGGCTGGAGCTTATCCCAGCATCTTTGGGCGAGAGGCAGGGTACACCCTGGACAGATTGCCAGTCCATCACAGGGCCAACACAGAGAGACAGACAACCATTCACTCTCACAGTCATACCTAAGGACAATTTAGAATCCCCAGTTTGATGCCAATTAACCTAACTTGCATGTTTTTGGCATGTGGGAGGAAACCAGAGAAATCCCGGAGTAAACCCACGCAGACACGGGGAGAACATGCAAACTCCACACAGATCACTGTTGGTTGGGGGCTGGACTTGAACCCAGGATCCCCCGGCCAAGGGTGAGTTGCTGTGCTGCCGCAGTGCTAACCACTCCGCCACCGTGCCGCCCCTTTATATATTTATAGTTTTTTATTTTTAATAAATTTGCAAAAATCTAAAAAAAAAACTTTCATGTTGTCATTATGGGGTATTGTGTGTAGAATTTTGAGGAAAAAATGAATTTAATCCCTTGTGGAATAAGGCTGTAACATAAGATGTAGGAAACGTGAAGCCCTATGAATACTTTCCAGATGCACTGTATATGATTCTCAGAATTGGTCACAAAGTGATACTGATTGCAGCCAAGTCTTTGTGGCAACACAAAGCCCTAAAAGACTTTGTGATAACAACGTTCTCCTCATGTCGCACAGTGAGAAATGAGTCTTAATAGTGTAGTTCATGGGTGTCCAGTCATGTGCCATGGAGGGCCAAGACCCTGCAGGCTTTCTCTTCTACCCAGTCTGTTCAGCAGGTGTTTTCACTTATCAGCAATCAGTAGGAAGAAATTCAATGGAATCTGCTACTGAAGACACTGGTTGGAGGTAAAGCCTGCAGGGTCTTGGCCTTTCATGGCACATGATTGGACAGCCATGGTGTAGTTTATATTGTAAAAGAAACTTTCACCATCTTTCTTGTCCACCTGTCAGGTTTTTCGCTGGGGGCTCAGAGCGCAGCGGGCAGCAGATCGTCGGGCCCCCCAAGAAGAAGAGCTCCAATGAAGTGGTGGAGGATTTGTTCAGGGGGGCCAAGGAACATGGTGCCGTGCCTTTGGACCGCAGCGGGAAAGGTCCCGGAGAGCCCAGCAAATCTCAGGTAAGAAGAGCTCATTTATGTTAATATTTTTTTAACATAATATAAGAGTCTTTTCAACTATGTGTTAATCACTTTCCCCTCACCCCCCCAGGCTTTTCTTGGTGGAGGCTACAGGCTAGGGGCAGCTCCCGAGGAAGAGTCGACCTATGTGGCTGGAGAGAGGCAAACATCCAACAGCCAGCAGGATGTGAGCATAGATCCCGTCTTTTTTTATTACTCACTGACCTTTGCTTGTTTCCTATCTTTGATATTTGATGCTGCCCACTCACTTTGTTGCACTTTAGACAAACAAAGCATGAAACAATGTTAAAGCAATGGAAATAAAAAGATGGAGATGTTACAGTCATGGGGAGTTGTGTTTTCGCCATTAAAAATTTAGAAGATGAAGGTACTCCATTGTACAGATCCATGTGATTGTTGCAAAAAAAATATTGCATTTTTGACTTTTAAGACTTTCTTATCTACTTAACAAGTGTTCTACAAACTGCAATTTGCACTATTTGTCCATTGAGGGACCAGCATTTCTAATTCATTTTGTCAGTATAAATATGTACAGTACATTGTTAGTTTGTCTTTGTCAGTTTTCTCTGCATTGCCTCTTGCAAATAAAGAAATGGATAAAGTAGCCTACAATATGCATGCACACACACACTTGTGGCTGCTCCCTGTTCGGGGTCGCCACAGTGAATCATGGGTCCGCATATTTGATTTGGCAAGGATCTTTTGCGGATGTCCTTCCTGACACAGCCCTTCTCATTTACCCGGGCTTGGGACCAGCACAAGGAGTAGGGCTGCAACTAACGATTATTTTGGTAGTCGACTAATCTAACGACAATTTTTTTCCCAATTAGTCAACTAATTGCGATTATTTCTCTCATGGCCGCCAGCTCAGCTTCCTGCTGGCACAGCTCCTGTTCGGGGCTCTAGGTTTTGTTTTACCTCACCTGTTAAAGCCTGCACACCTGCGAAAATTACTTTGTTGTCAGTCTCTGCCTTAATATAATGTAGCCTATTATAAAAAGTTCCCATAGCTAAATAAAATAATGACCAAACATGAGTTGGAAACTTGAACTTGACAGCTAATCAGAAGTGTTTGTAGCAACACGGTTAAATAATAGATGTTGAAGTGTAAAAACTCAAATAGCAGCTCTGCTGCTCCATAAAGGCTGTTGTAACTGCGTGTTAAAAACAAACTAGAGTAATGTTCAACTTCATCAATCCATCTTCTTCCGCTTAATCCTTTTCGGGTCGCGGGGGGGCTGGAGCCTATCCTAGCATCTTCATTAAAGTAAAATAAGAAAATAACAAACTAGTCCATCCTGTTTGAAACCTTGCTGGGTCTAGAAGTTTAAGGGGCAGTTTTACTAAGGCAGTGCAAGTTGGCAAGTGCGCAAATTAGACAGAGCGCCCAAGGGAGTGGCCAATTTTTGCCAGTGATCTACTAACAACACACAAAATTATGAACACAGACGCAGTCACTTCATTTCAATAATGACCACCTATCCACCAAGAGCACCGCAAAATTGCGCACAGGCACGCCTGATGAGGAAGCGGGTCATCAACACAGGCACAGCAGCCAGTGTGGAGGAGCATACTATGGTTTTTTATGCTTTCTTTAAGCTTTTGTTTAAGCGCAAACCCCAATAAAATAGTTTATTTTTGTTCATCATATAACAAAGTCTTGATTTTCATTTCACATGGCAGACTCCTTTGTTTAACCTCTTGCACTCCGGGATACCGCGGGCGGTCACGTCTCTGCATCCTAGGGCGCACTGGAAAAAAAAAAGCTGCATTTCCGTTCTTCCACTACAGACACAGCCGCGAACAGAAAGCCAAAGGAGTGCTTTGATTGGTTTAGATTTGATTGACCTCTCATTCGACTAATAAGAGCCTTGAATTGGGTTTCTGAAACCTTGAAGAACCAATGACTGAAAACCTAGCAAGAAGGACCCGCCTACCAACGGCTGCAAATGCAGCAAGCCAATTGAAGCAGAGAAGTTCGACAATTGAAAGCGTACATCCCGTGCGTAAAATCTGTTTTGTGTAAGCCGCTGGGTGACACACACGCGTTCGCCAGTCTTTTTTTCTTACTACTGTTCTTATTTGTTTTGAAAAATTGTTCACCAAAACCGCAATCATGGAAGCGCAAAACCGCAATAATGGAATCATGATTTGACCGGGTCGCGTGACCAGAACCACGAGTCGTAACAAGCGGACCAGCATCATGTTCGTCTGACAATGAGGAAGAAAAGTTCGCCAGCGACGCTGCTGTTGTGGACAGGTAAGTGTTATAAGCAAAATTATTTTTTATCCCTGAAAATTGTAATCAAAATGACTTTTGACCGATCGGTAAATTACAACTGTGCGTCATCGCCACATGACGGACCCGTGCGCCGCGTCCGGACCGTGAAGGCCCCCCCTCCCCCGCTACTCTTCTGTAGCGGATTGCAGATATATTGCAGATATTTTAGTACAACTGTGTGTAGTGGACCACGGCACACCGTCACCGCGGTCCGTCATGTAGCGATGGGTGATGTCCGTCCTCTGTAGTGGGGGGGGGGTGGGAGTTGTTATCTTCTACATTACAGATATTTTAGTATAATTTTTAGTGCACTGTAGGTTATTTTTTTCTTGTAAAAAAAAAAAGCCACACATTTTTTACGTGGCATGCCTCTTTGTGTGTGGGGGCTTGTTTGTTCATTCATTCATTCATGAATGAATGAATAAACAACCCCCCACACACACACACACAGAGCCCTGAGTGTCACCTTTCATTAGAGCCCAAGATGAAGCTTCTATATTGAATCATTCAAAAGTTAGACGTTTTTCCAAACTGTGCCATTTGGCACAGTTCAAAAACGCCTGGGAACAACCTGAGAAGAATGCTGTGTAATATATTAATTTTTTTGTGGTATTGTTACAAAATTTTGACCTCAGCTGGATAACACTTGGTTCTACATTTCAGTTGCATTTTTCAGCCCGGATCTGACAGCTGTGTGTTATTTACAAGCATTTGTATCCAAAAAAACACCCAGGCGAAATTTATTTTCTTAAAGTTCAGTATGTTTAGGTGACTGTTACTCAGTGGCAGGAGCACTTAGAGAGATTATGACTGTTTTGCCAAAAAATTCAAAGTGTTTTCTTTTAAATGAGACCAACCCCATGAAGATGCTGCTAAGGGTTGAAGAACAGCTTTTGATTTACTTTGGGTACGTTATTTTTAGGCGTTTTTAGGGAAATTGACCAGAGTGCAAGGGGTTAATACAGTGGGGTAAAAAAGTATTTAGTCAGCCACCAATTGTGCAAGTTCTCCCACTTAAAAGATGAGAGAGGTCTCCAATTTTCATCATAGGTATACCTCAACTATGAGAGACAAAATAAGAAAAAAAAAATCCAGAAAATCACATTGAAGGATTTTTAATGAATTAATTGGTAAATTCCTTGGTAAAATAAGTATTTGGTCAATAACAAAAGTTCATCTCAATACTTTGTTATATACCCTTTGTTGGCAATGACAGAGGTCAAACGTTTTCTGTAAGTCTTCGCAAGGTTTTCACACACTGTTGCTGGTATTTTGGCCCATTCCTCCATGCAGATCTCCTCTAGAGCAGTGATGTTTTGGGGCTGTCGCTGGGCAACACAGACTTTCAACTCCCTCCAAAGATTTTCTATGGGGTTGAGATCTGGAGACTGGCTAGGCCACTCCAGGACCTTGAAATGCTTCTTACCAAGCCACTCCTTCGTTGCCCGGGCGGTGTGTTTGGGATCATTGTCATGCTGAAAGACCCAGCCATGTTTCATCTTCAATGCCCTTGCTGATGGAAGGAGGTTTTCACTCAAAATCTCACGATGCATGGCCCCATTCATTCTTTCCTTTACACGGATCAGTCGTCCTGGTCCCTTTGCAGAAAAACAGCCCCAAAGTATGATGTTTCCACCCCCATGCTTCACAGTAGGTATGGTGTTCTTTCTCCTCCAAACACGACAAGTTGAGTTTTTACCAAAAAGTTCTATTTTGGTTTCATCTGACCATATGACATTCTCCCAATCCTCTTCTGGATCATCCAAAGGCTCTCTAGCAAACTTCAGACGGGCCTGGACATGTACTGGCTTAAGCAGGGGGACACGTCTGGCACTGCAGGATTTGAGTCCCTGGCAGCGTAGTGTGTTTCTGATGTAGCCTTTGTTACTTTGGTCCCAGCTCTCTGCAGGTCATTCACTAGGTCCCCCCATGTGGTTCTGGGATTTTTGCTCACCGTTCTCATGATCATTTTGACCCCACGGGGTGAGATCTTGCGTGGAGCCCCAGATCAAGGGAGATTATCAGTGGTCTTGTATGTCTTCCATTTTCTAATAATTGCTCCCACAGTTGATTTCTTCACACCAAGCTGCTTACCTATTGCAGATTCAGTCTTCCCAGCTTGGTGCAGGTCTACAATTTTGTTTCTGGTGTCCTTTGACAGCTCTTTGGTCTTGGCCATAGTGGACTTTGGAGTCTGACTGTTTGAGGTTGTGGACATGTGTCTTTTATACTGATAACGAGTTCAAACAGGTGTCATTAATACAGGTAACGAGTGGAGGACAGAGGAGCCTCTTAAAGAAGAAGTTACAGGTCTGTGAGAGCCAGAAATCTTGCTTGTTTGTAGGTGACCAAATACTTATTTTACCGAGGAATTTACCAATTAATTCATTAAAAATCCTTCAATGTGATTTTCTGGATTTTTTTTTTCTCATTTTGTCTCTCATAGTTGAGGTATACCTATGATGAAAATTGGAGACCTCTCTCATCTTTTAAGTGGGAGAACTTGCACAATTGGTGGCTGACTAAATACTTTTTTGCCCCACTGTATGTATAAATTAAGTACTTCTCATGATTAAATTGCTTATTGACCAACATTCATTCATGTGCTTAATCCTTTTCGGGTCGCGGGGGAGCTGGAGCCTATCCCAGCATCTTTGGGCGAGAGGCAGGGTACACCCTGGACAGATCGCCAGTCCATCGCAGTTTATTTTATTAACACAAGAATCGTCAAGATGGTCTGATGGAGACTCTGGGGTTTTATTGTGTGAGCAACTTTGTTTTAACAAAATCTACAGGTCTCCCAGTCCACGACTTTTCATAAATACTGTATGTGTATTTTATCTTTTCTGAAGTCTGGAACATAATAAAATTAAACACACACGATTTCACTTATTCCTCAGACAGCCACAGCAGAGACTTCTGTCACTGAGTTACTACGATGTAATATTGGGGGACGATCTGTGCTTCTTTTGTCCACTCCAAGTAGGAGGGGCTGTACTATTTTATGCATACAAGTTTGTTGTTTAGGAAAGCTTTTCATTTTATTTATTTGACCTTTATTTTACCAGGTAAAATATTTGAGAACAGTTCTCACCATGGATGTCCTGGTGTGTGATCGTGTGTACTTAATGTTTGCTTTTATTCTTGTACTTAATCCTAGTGGAGAAATTTTGCCCCGAGATGTAAAGTGCGTTATAAATTAAGTAAATTATTATTATTATTAGGCTATATATAAACAAATGAAAGCCTACTGGCTGATGTCCAGTTCAGCACAACACCGATCTCTGAGATCGTTTCTGTTCATGTTACTCTGTTCTGTTGAGTGAAGTACGTGATAGGCCGGCTTGGCTGGCCAAGATGTATAAAGTGATGATATAGAGTAAAGTATGAGGAGACGAAGAAGAGTGATGTCTGAAGATATAGCTGAGGTTCGATTAGACACAGCAATGATGATAGAAGGGCTACAGCTTCTGACCAAATAGTGTGAAGTACGTGGCGGTAATGCACCTGTAAGCTGGTTGCCAACCGCCAATCAAATCTAAAAGAAGAAGAAGCTGTTCTGTCATGCCAAATCAAGTCATGCGTGGGGAGAAGCTTCTGTGTCTTCGGTCACGCGCCCTGGATTCTCGCCGGTGTCTCAGCTCCAGCGGTTGCTGTCATCAGGTGCAGATGAATTAAAACAAGGTTTTTTGGACATTAAATCCTGGCGCACTGAGCAGGATACTGACGACCGCAAACCTTAGTAAATCACCTTGCGCCAGTCATTTAAATACTCTCTTACCTCAAATTTGAGCGTTGACATGACAACTCCCACAAATACATATGCCATGAAGCCAGGCGCAAAATTAACATAGTCCACGCCTTTCCACCGCTAACTTTGCCCTGTGCCTGTGTGATTTAGTAAATCTCTACAATAGTTTTTCAATGCCAAAGCAGGGTTTTGCGAAGGTGCAGCACATTAGTAAATCTGCCCCTAAAAGTTTAATTAGGCTTCAGATGAAAATTAAATCACTTCCAGTCCAAACTAAATTTAAAAAAAAAAAACACTTTAAATATCAGCGCAGGAATGTGAACCTTCACTACACATACAGTGAAATATTCAAGCCATTTTCAATTTAGTTGTGATGATTATGATTTTCTTTTTTTAATTAAATTACAAATTATGATATTCTAATTTACCAAGATGCACTGATGTTCAGAATGAAGTAGTGCTGTGGGATATGACAAAAATTTCATATCACAATATGTCATCTTATATCATAATAACGATATATATCACGATGTACATTTTTCCCTAAATTCTACAGTTTAGATAATCACATAAAAAGGACCATTGTGGAAGTTGCAGAAAAACAGACGGAACACGCGTAAGTCTGTCTGAAAAAACTTTATTTACATTTTTCCACTTCCTCCTTTTATCTCCGTCCAAAACGGAAAAACTCCGCCTTCACATTAAAACTCCGCCTTCACATTAAAAGATCAAATTTGTGTGTGAGACCAACAACTAATGTCACCACACAGGCCCCCCCAGAACACACAAATAACAACATAAATAAACATGCTGACAAAAAACAAACTAAAACAGCATGAACAAAATCCCCCCCAAAAAAGAAAATAACTCAAGAGAACCTCTTAGGTAACCTAATTACTCTGCCCCGACGACTGCACTGCGCAGTCCTAGGGGGCGCAACTGTAACCGGAGCAGACACAACCTCAGGCGCAGGGTTGGGAGGGCGCCCCCGCCGAGCCGGGCGGACTAACTCAACCTCATCGTCACAAAGAACATGAGCGGGCTTCAAACGATCCACCGAAATCCGATCCTGACAAGTCCCCAACTCAACCAAAAAATCCTTATGGCCTGTTTCTAACACCCGAAAAGGGCCATCATAAGGTGCCTGCAGGGGAGAACGATGGGCATCGTGCCGGACAAAAATATATTTAGCCGACATAAGGCTGTCAGGGACGTAAGACTGAGAAAGACAGTGGTGCGCAGCCACGGGAACAAAAGCCCTAGCTTCCTCTCGACACTTAGGCCTCTTAACCATACTGGGACCTAACTCTGGACTGGTAGGAAGGAACTCCCCTGGAACCCTCAAGGTCTGGCCGAGGACCAACTCAGCAGAAGAGGAGTGCAGGTCTTCTTTGGGGGCTGAACGCAAACCCAACAAAACCCACGGTAATCTGTCCACTAATGACTTGCGAAGGGCCGCTTTCATAGTCCGATGAAACCGCTCGCATAGCCCATTAGCTTGTGGATGGTATGCTGTGGTCCGATGGAGTTTAATCCCCAAACTACCAGCTTCTTCATTCCAAAGTGCGGAGGTAAATTGCGTGCCCCTGTCAGAGGTAACGTCCAAGGGGACACCAAAATGGGACACCCAAGAGGAGATAAATGCCCGGGCAACATCAGACGCCGTAGTTGATGCCAGGGGAACTGCCTCCGGCCACCGCGTAGTCCGATCCACCATAGTGAAGAGGTGAGTAAAACCACGAGACGGAGGAAGAGGTACGACCAGGTCCACCTGAAAATGATCAAAACGTCGCTCTGGAATCCAAAAAGGCCCCAATGGAGCCTTTATGTGGCGCTGCACCTTAGCACGCTGGCATACCACACAGGTTGTCGTCCAAGTCTTCACATCCTTTCTGAGACCCGGCCATACAAACTTGGCGCTCACCAACTTGACCGAAGCCTTAACCCCAGGATGCGACAGAGTGAACAGCGTCAAAAACACGACGACGCCAAGCCGCAGGCACCAAAGGTCGTGGTTTTCCCAATGTAGTGTCACACAGAAGAGTGGCGCCACTGTCTTGAAAGCAGACATCCTCCAACTGCAAACTGGACTCAGTGGAACGAAGCACCTGCACCTCCGGGTCCAACAACTGATTGGCAGCCATCTCAGCATAGTCCATGCCCAAATGAACAGCAGCAACTGGGGCACGAGAAAGGCAGTCCGCCACCAAATTGGTCTTACCAGCCACATGCTGAATGTCAGTAGTGAACTCGGAAATAGCCGAAAGCTGCCGTTGTTGCCGAGCTGACCAAGGTTCAGTGGACTTGGCCATGGCAAACGTGAGGGGTTTATGGTCCACAAAAGCGGTGAATTTACGGCCCTCCAAGAGAAACCTGAAATGCCTTGTCGCCAAGAAAAGGGCCAACAGCTCCCTGTCAAAAGTGCTGTACTTCCTTTCTGACTCGCGGAACTGTTACTGAAAAAGGCTAGAGGTTCCCAGGAATTGCCCACCCACTGCTCACAAACTGCTCCGACAGCATAATCGGATGCATCGGTGGTAAGAGCAATGGCGGCCATGGGGTCTGGATGAGCCAACAAGGCAGCATCAGCCAGCGCAGCTTTAGCCCCGTCAAAAGCACATAACCTCTCATGGGTCCATTCAATGTCCTGATTACCCCTCTTACCCTTCAAGGCCTCATACAGCAGGCGCATAATATGGGCAGCATGAGGTATAAAACGGTTGTAAAAATTGACCATGCCCAAAAACTCCTGCAGGGGCTTAACAGAGGAGGGGCGCGGAAAAGCTAAAACCACTTCGACTTTAGCCGGGAGGGGTACAGCACCCTGCTGGGATACCTTGTGCCCCAAGAACTCAAGTTCTGAGAGCCCAAACTGACACTTCGCGGGATTCACTATCAGTCCATGGTCACAAAGGCGCCTGAAGAGCTGACGAAGGTACGACACATGTTCCTCCACCGAAGCGCTTGCCACCAGTATATCGTCTAGGTATACAAACAGGAAAGACATGTCCCGTAACACAGAGTCCATAAGCCGTTGAAACGGCTTATGGACTGGCTTATCGTGTATCCAAACACGAGGGGAACCAGATTATTAAGTTTGCAGATGACACCACAGTGGTGGGACTTATTCAGAGGGATGAGGAATCAATGTACAGGGAAGAAGTGAGAGACCTGGAGGGCTGGTGCAGGGAGAACAATCTGGTGCTCAACGTGGACAAAACGAAGGAGATGATTATCGACTTCCGGCGGTCACAGCCTGAGCACGTCCCCCTCAGCATCGGTGGCCGTTTAGTAGAGAGAGTAGAGAACATCAAGTTCCTCGGAGTGCAGATCTCGCAGGACCTGACCTGGAGCAAGAATTCCTTGGAGATCAGGAAGCGGGCTCAGCAGAGACTACACTTCTTGAGGCAACTCAAACAGGCCTCTCTCCCCATCTGCATCCTCAGGACCTTCTACAGAGGTGTGGTGGAGAGTGTTCTGACGTACTGCATTGCTACATGGTACTCCAGCTGCAGTATGTCAGACAAAAAAGCCCTGCAGAGGATAGTCAAGGGGGCGGAGAGGGTAATTGGAGTCTCCCTCCCCTTTGTCCAAGAACTTTTTCAGAACCGTTGTAGGAGCAGGGCACTGAACATTGTCAAGGACCGTTCTCACCCTCTGCATAAACACTTTGAACTTCTTCCATCTGGTAAATGATTCCGGAGCATCAGAGGCAGAACCACCAGACTGATCAACAGCTTCCTCCCACAAGCTGTCAGGATGCTGAACAGCTGACCCGGAATCTCACATACACACTACTGCACCTATGGACATTTTGTATATTATAGTTAGTTATTCTTTTCCCAGGGTTGGGGTGGGGGGTGGAGCTATGTGGGAGTGTGTCTTAATCATGCTGCTTCTTATATGGATGCCGAGAGAAACGCAATTTCATCTTGCCTGCACTACAGTTGTATGTACAGCAATATGACAATAAAGTTTGATTTGATTTGAAACGTCTGTGCAGCACCCTTAAGGCCGAATGGCATTCTCAAGAACTCGAACAGTCCAGATGGAGTGATCACCGCTGTCTTGGGGACGTCCTGGGGATGGACAGGCACCTGATGATAACCACGCACTAAATCCACTTTAGAAAAAATGACCGTCCCTGCCAGACGTGAAGAAAAATCTTGGATATGGGGGACTGGGTACCTGTCGTTGGTAGTAGCGTTGTTAAGGCGCCTAAAATCTCCACAAGGGCGTCAACCCCCATCTGACTTAGGGACCATATGGAGGGGAGAGGCCCACGGACTGTCGGAATGGCACACAATACCCAACCGCACCATATTGGCAAACTCATCTCTAGTGATGGCTAACTTAGCAGCATCTAGACGGTGTGCGCGGGCAAAAACAGGTGGACCCACAGTAGTAATATAATGCTCAACCCCATGTTTGGCTACTGCTGCAGAAAACGTAGGTACAGTAAGCGCAGAAAACTCAGAGAGAAGGCACTGGTATCTGTCTCCTGAGGCGAGCATGTTAGCAAGCAGTGGACCAGCCTCACCCAGTGTACATGGATAGGAATCAAAAGACACAGCATCAATCAAACATCTGCTAGCTACATCAACCAACAGTCTGTAAGCACACAAAAAATCTACACCAAGGATAGGGACTGCTACAGATGCTACCACAAAGTCCCAACTAAATTCACGACCGTTAAAACATACAGTAATAAACCTGGTGTCAAAGGTGCGAATAGGAGTACCATTAGCAGCGTCCAATGGAGGTCCATGTCCATATCCCATGACGCCAGCCAAAGAGGGGGGAACGATGCTCCGTTGTGCTCCTGAATCCACCAAAAAGCGACGTCCAGCACCGCAGTCCTCAATAAAAAGCAGCTTATTGTTGGTGCCGGTGCACGCAGCTGCTAGCGAGCACCGGCCTTCTCGTTTCCCTGTGGCTGGAAAGAGCACGGTGGAATACAGCGCCGAGCCTTCGGTCCAAAACGGCGGTGGTAGAAACACAGGCCGCTCTCTTTCTTACAGCGAGCCGAAACTGCGGCCACATCCACGAGACTTCTCCATCAGACTGCCCAGGCAGCAATGCATGCACAGACAAATGACGAGAAGCCAGCAAAAGCCTGTCCGCTTCTTCAGCTTAGCCCCGGTAATCCTTAGTACGAATGAGGGGCGAGCTGACCAGGACAGTGCGTACTGGAGGCGGAAGCTGACGCTGAAACAGGTGGGTGAACAGAAATGAGCTGTCTCCTGAACCAAGAAGTGCCAACATATTCTCCATCAGCTCAGAAGGTTTGCTGTCCCCCAAACCAGTCATAGACAAGACGATCAGCTCGCTCTATATCAGAAAGCTAGTACAGCTGCAGAAGAGCCCTCTTCAGAGTGATGTACCTGTCAGCGTGAGGCGGGTCCCGGAGCAGTCCCATCAAACGACGAGTAGTGGCAGAATCCAAAGCTGCGACAACATGGAAATACTTCGTGTCATCTGTGGCTACTCTGCGCAGATGGAATTGAGCCTCAACATGCTGAAACCAGGACTCCGGGTCATGCTGCCAAAAGTCCGGTAATTTAATGGTAGCCGCAAAAACAGCCGGTGCGGGAGCCGCGGCGGATACAAATGCCGTGGCGGCGATATCAGAAGAGGTCCCCTGAACAGACATTCTTCAAACGTCGGGGTCACCAATGTGGAAGTTGCAGAAAAACAGACGGAACACGCGTAAGTCTGTCTGAAAAAACTTTTACATTTTTCCACTTCTTCCTTTTATCTCCGTCCAAAACGGAAAAACTCCGCCTTCACATTAAAAGATCAAATTTGTGTGTGAGACCAACAGCTAATGTCACCACACCATCTCTTTTTTTTAATTTACTTTTTTCATGTACTTTTTTCCCTCATAATTTCGCAGTGCTGTTAAAAAAATAGTTTTTTAATGTGCATTTGAGACTTGATCATCATAAATTTCAGTTTTTTCTTCTAAATCATATCTTCTTCTTCTTTCGGCTGCTCCCTTTAGGAGTCACCACAGCAGATCATCTGCCTCCATCTCACCCTATCCCTTGTATCTTCCTCTGTAACACCAACCCTCTCCATGCCTCTAATTTATGTAAATGAGGAGTAGGCTGCACCATATCACTTGTAACATCTCATTTTCAGAATTCGATGTACGACTACATAGGCAGTGACTAGGAGGTGAGAAAATGGCACATATTATTCTGTGGTATCCAGAGGATGTGCTAGACTTTTTATGTAATTTGACAGACAAGGTTGTAAAAAAAATCTGTCAGTCTATTATTACAGGTCATTGTGCATGATTTTAATTAACTGTTGAGCGTTGGGGTGGCTCTTTCCACGGGCTTCAGTAGGGTTGCGGCATTTTCTTTTGCTTCTTTGTGCAGGATTGTGATTGCCATTTTGCTGGGGGTTTGCTTGTCACTGTGATGTGGCGTATTTGTGGGGCTTTGGAGGTCATGTAGGAGTTGCGGCAGCCTCCATTGTTTTTGTTTTTTTTGGGGGGGTGGGGGCCATGCTGTGTGGTGAATGTTGGCTTTCCAGTCCAGTTTGTTTATGAACAAGTGTTTTTTCCGGTGTCGTGCCAGTTGCTGGCGTTTGTGGTGTTTCTGCAGTGTTTTGCCTCCACTTTAAAGGTCTTGAATGCAGCTTTGATTTTGTTGAGCTCTTCGCTGTCTTCGCAGTTCTTGAGTCCAGGGTGCTGTCTCCCTTTGAGCATGGCGGTAACATCAGCTGCTGTGGTGGTCTGAGCTCTGTCGCGGCTGAGCTGTTGCATGAATGCTAGGTCACACAGTAGTTCTAGCAAATTTCACACACATAAAAAACAGTATATTAAAAGATTCATCCGCGGATTTTGTGAATCTGTATCAGCTCATGCAAACGTGAATCGATTCGAATTGGAGAATCGATCTTAAGAACACACCTGCACAAAATTGGCCAGATTATCTCATTGTGTGATGCTGGCTTTAATCAGTGCAGTTCTGTAACATATCAAACTCAAAGACTCAGCTTTGTAGATTTTATTGTTTGTGTGTTTGTCTTTCAGGTACATGTGGTGCTTAAACTGTGGAAGTCGGGCTTCAGTCTGGATAATGGAGACCTCCGAAGCTACAATGATCCTGAAAATGCCAGTTTCCTGGAGGCAATCAGAAGAGGGTAAGAGTAGTTGAAAGTGTTTGCAAAGAAATGCTATGAGTGCTTAACAGAGTACCTGTCTCTTCCTGCACTCCCTATGAAGTCTAATAAATGGGTATTAACTCACCTGTTTGTCACCACCTGCAGGGAGATTCCTATGGAGTTGAGGCAGCGGTCACGAGGAGGCCAGGTTAATTTAGACATGGAAGACCACAGGGACGAGGACTTCACCAAACCAAAGGTGGCCTTTAAAGCCTTTGGGGGTGAGGGACAGAAGTTAGGAAGGTAAGGATAATATCGTAATTTATATTATAGTCTGTCTTTTCTGTGAGAAATTGGAGATCAGTGCTTCAATTGAGGCCAGTGAACCAGTCGTACTTTTTTTACATGAATCATCTTTAGTCTGCAGACTGATGCATGCAGACTGGTTTCTAAATAGTTTTGCGACTTTCTGTTTTACTTTAATGCTGCAGTTGAATTGTATATTTTTACCTCTCAGCCTCTAAAGGCTGAAGGTGTATTGTCATCACCCTGCTGGGCGGATTGTCAGCTACATCAGCAGCGTCGGCAGCATCAACGTCTACCTTGTGAATGTTATCTCTAGAGAAAGAAATGATGGGGGCTTTTCAAATTGATACGATGGGTGTATCTATGGAAAATCTCAGGCACGTTTGAATTTAGGTGATCTCTGACCTTGACCTAAAGGTCAGAGGTCAGTTTTCCCTTAATCTGGTCAGTGCAATAGCGACACAAAGGAATGATATAGCCTTTTCGAATTGATATCATGTCTAAGAAATCTTGGACAGTTTAGACTTTGACCTCTGACGATGGGTTTGGGGTCAAAGGTCAACATTAACATTCCTTTTGCACTATTACTATACAATGCGTAAAGCTAGAGCAGGGGTCTGCAACCTTTGCCAGCCAAAGAGCCGTTGCCCGTCTCTGATTAAAATAGAAGCGACTGAGGGCCACAACGGCAGTTTGACCTTTAAAATAAAGATTATGCTGCTTATAAAGTTTTTTATATACTGTACATAGCTCTGAATATTATGTGGCATTAATGAATTCCTACTTCAACAGTGGAAAAAACTGTCAAAATTTATAGCTTCATTCATGAAATAAAAGTGTTAGAAATATGAGTGCATACCCGTGCATGCCCGTAGAAACCAAGTATAAGCAAGTATTTCTGCATGCCCGTAGAAAGTTACTGTTACCATGGCAACAGTAACCATGGCGATGCCTGCCTTTGATCTTTGACATGGTTACATGTGAACAACTCCTTTTATGGTCACTCATACATACCCGTGCATGCTCGTAGAAACCAAGTATAAGTAAGTATTTCTGCTGCATGCCAGCCTTTGATCTTTGACATGGTTACCATGGCAGCAGTAACCATGGTTAAACTTGCCATTGATCTTTGACATCACCACTCGCTTTGACATGGCTACCACGGCAACAGTAACCATGGTGAAACCTGCCTTTGATTTTTGACGCCACCACTCGTTCAGTGATGCCTGCCTTTGAACTTTGATTATGTCATACAGTGATGTCTGCCTTTGATGTTTGACATGGTTGCATTTGAACAACTCCTTTTATGGTCACTCATACATACCCATGCATGCTTGTAGAAACCAAGTATAAGCAAGTATTTCTGCTGCATGCCAGCCTTTGATCTTTGACATGGTTACCATGGCAACAGTAACATGGTTAAACTTGCTATTGATCTTTGATGTCACCACTCGCTTTGACATGGTTACCATGGCAACAGTAACCATGGTGATGCCTGCCCTTTGATCTTTGACATGGTTACCATGGCAACAGTAACCATGGTTAAACTTGCCATTGATCTTTGACATCCCCACTCGCTTTGACATGGCTACCATGGCAACAGTAACCATGGTGAAACCTGCCTTTGATCTTTGACGTCACCACTCGTTCAGTGATGCCTGCCTTTGATCTTTGATAATGTCATAGCGAGTCCTATGAAACCTGCCTCCCCAGTCTGACCAGTGATGACACGTTTAGCCGCGTGTCATCCTTCAACCACTGGCCATCTGTGTGGTGTCCTGCAAACAATGTGGGCTACATAGACAATTGGAACTCATTTTGGGGAAAACCTGGTCTTATTAGACGAGACGGCGTCCATCCCACTTTGGATGGTGCGTCTCTTTTATCTAACAATCTGGCATCATTTTTATCCAAATTTCCAAAACCTTGACGACTCAGAGTTGGGACCAGGAAGCAGAGTCACAGTCTTACACGCCTCTCTGCAGCTCCTCTTCATCCGCCACCCCTCAACTTAGCCCCTGTCTTCCCCATCAGAGAATCATTGTCTGCTCCCTCCAAAGTAAATAAAAATATAGTGTATAAGCATCCCAAAGTGATTAAACAAAAAGTTGGTGAAACTCAAATTAAACATGAAGCCTCTAAATTGAATGACTTGGCCTCTGTTCCTCCTCCTAATTTAAAAATTAAATGCAGTTTGTTAAATATTAGGTCTCTAACTCCCAAGTCTCTGCTAGTCCATGATCTGTTAATTGATCATCAGATTGATTTAATATCCCTTACAGAGACTTGGTTAGGGCAAGAGGATTATGTTGGTTTAAATGAATCAACTCCCTCTGGTTATTTAAACTGTTAAAATCCCAGAAGTTCTGGTTGTGGAGGAGGAGTAGCAACAATTTACCATTCCAACTTATTAGTTAATGTAAAGCAAAAAACATGTTGTCATTCCTTTGAGGGCCTGGTCCTCAGTATTGGGCATGTTAGCAATTTTAGGGTAAATCCAATTTTATTTGCCATAGTTTATCGTCCTCCCTCAGCCTACTCAACAAATTTTTAGAGGATTTAGTGCTGAAATCAGATAGAATAATTATAGTAGGGGACTTTAATATACATGTAGATGTAGATAGTGATTGCCTTAATATGGCATTTAATTCAATATTGGACTCGATGGGGTTTTCTCAGAAAGTAGGAGATTTTACCCATTATCTCCACCACACGTTGGACCTTGTTCTGACATATGGCATAGAAATAGAAAATCTGGTAGTATCTCCTCATAACCCTGTACTGTCAGACCATTATCTGTTAACTTTTGATTTCACTATTTCTGACTAGTTGACTCCTAAAGAAAAATATTACTACAGTAGATGCCTCACAGATGATGCTGTTACCAAAGTTAAGCAGATTGTTTCCTCAGTGCCGTGTGTCAACACAACGGAGATAGGCTATGGAGAGCTTGCCCCTTCTGTAATTGATAGCATGGTAGATAGTGTTACAGCTTCTCTGCATCAGACTCTAGACATGGTGGCCCCTTTAAAAAAGAAAAAGTCTAATCAGAGATTTCTAACTCCTTTTTCAACACAGAAACTTGTAGCTTAAAACAGAAGACTCGTCAGTTAGAAAGAAAATGGCACTCCACTAAATTAGATGAAATCTATTTAGCTAGGTGAAATCATCTTCTAATTTATAAAAAATAAAACATCTCTGAGGAAAGCAAGAATAAGTGCATTAATAGACGAGAACAAGAATAATCCCAGGTTTCTTTTCAGCACTGTAGCCAGGCTGACAAAGAGTCAGGACTCTGTCAATCCTAGCATTCCCTTAGAGCTTACTAGTCAGAACTTTATGAACTTTTTCATTAATAAAATTTCATCTATCACAGATAAAATCAATCAGATTCTTCCCACCGTTAACTTAAATACAGTAACTACTACAACTCCTTCAACTGATATGTTTGGATGAGTTTACTCCAATTGACCTTTTAGAATTAGATAAAATAATTTCTTCATCCAAGTCTTTGACTTGTCTTTTAGACCCTATTTCCACCAGGTTATTTAAAGAAGTCTTCCCATTTATTGGTAGCTCTATTCTTCAAATAATCAATTCTTCATTAACATTAGGCCATGTACCGCAGGCTTTTAAAACTGCTGTAATAAACCTTGACTTAAAAAGCCAACACTGGATCCAGGAGTTTTAGCTAACTATAGACCAATCTCTAATCTGCCTTTCATTTCAAAAATCTTAGAGTTGTTGCTACACAGTTATTTGACCACTTGCAGGGAAATGGTTTATTTGATGAGTTTCAATCTGGGTTTAGAATCCATCATAGTACTGACGCATTTGATAATGGACTTGTTTCTGTACTTGTCCTTTTAGACCTTAGTGCAGCTTTTGATACTATCGATCATAATATTTTACTTGAAATATTAGAACACCACGTTGGACTTAATGGAACTTCATTGCAGTGATTTAGATCTTATTTATCTGATAAGTTCCAGTTTGTTCATGTCAATAATGAGTTTTCTTCCAACTCAAAGCTCAGTCGCGGAGTTCCACAGGGATCTGTGCTAGGCCCTATTGTTTTTAGTTTATATATGCTTCCGCTAGGCAACATCATTAGAAAGCACTGTAGTATACAGTTTCATTGTTATGCAGATGACACACAATTATAGCTGTCAGTGAAGCCAGACAATAGTAATCAATTAGCCAAATCAGAGGCCTGTCTTAAAGAAATCAAAGCTTGGATGACTTGTAATTTCCTGATATTCAATTCAATTCAGCTTTATTTATAATGCGCCACATCACAACAAAAGCCGTCTCGTGGCGCCAAATATTAAATTCAGGTAAGACTGAAGTCATTCTAGTTGGTCCAAAAAACCTTAGAAATACCTTTCCAAATCAAACTCTTAGTTTGGATGCGGTTACTCTTTCTTTTAATAGTTCTGTGAGGAACCTTGGAGTTATTTTTGATCAAGATCTGTTTTTTAATTCACATATTAAACTTGTTTCTAAGACTGCCTTCTATCATTTGCATAATATTGCCAAGATTAGGAGCATTTTGTCTCAGAGTGATGCTGGGAAACTAATCCACACTTTTGTAAGCTCTAGATTGGACTATTGTAACGCTTTATCAGGTTGTCCTGAAACATCTTAAAAAAGTCTTCAGCTGATCCAAAATGCTGCAGTAAGAGTTTTAACAGGTACTAGAGAGATCATACAGTGGTGTGAAAAAGTGTTTGCCCCCTTCCTGATTTCTCATTATTTTTGTATGTCTGTCACACTTAAATGTTTCAGATCATCAAACAAATTTAAATATTAGACAAAGATAACACAAGTAAGCACAAAATGCAGTTTTTAAATGAAGGTGTTTATGATTAAGGGGAAAAAAAATCGAAACCTCCATGACCCTGTGTGAAAAAATGATTGCCCCCTAAACCTAATAACTGGTTGGGCCACCCTTAGCAGCAACAACTGCAATCAACCGTTTGTGATAACTGGCAATTTCTTTTACAGCACTGTGGAGGAATTTTGGCCCACTCATCTTTGCAGAGTTGTTGTAATTCAGCCACATTGGAGGTTTTCGAGCGTGAACCACCTTTTTAAGGTCATGCCACAGCATTTCAATCAGATTCAGGTCAGGACTTTGATTAGGCCACTCCAAAGTCTTCATTTTGTTTTTCTTAAGCCATTCAGAAGTGGACTTGCTGGTTTGTTTTCGATCATTGTCCTGCTGCAGAACCCATGTGTGCTTCAGCTTGAGGTCATGAACAGATGGCTGGAGTTTCTTCTTACGAATTTTTTGGTAGACAGCAGAATTCATGCTTCCATTTACCACAGCAAGTCTTCCAGGTCCTGAAGCAGCAAAACAGCCCCAGACCATCACACTACCACCACCATATTTTACTGTTGGTATGATGTTCATTTTCTGAAATGCTGTGTTACTTTTATGCCGGATGTAATGGGACACACACCTTCCAAAAAGTTCAACTTTTGTCTCGTCAGTCCACAGAGTATTTTCCCAAAAGTTTTGGGGATCATCAAAATGTTTTCTGGCAAAACTGAGATGAGTCTTTATGTCCTTTTTGCTCAGTAGTCGTTTTCATCTTGGAGCTCTGCCATGCAGGCCATTTTTGCCCAGTCTCTTTCTTATGGTGGAGTCATGAACACTGATTTTAACTGAGGCAAGTGAGGCCTGCAGTTCTTTGGATGTTGTTGTGGGGTCTTTTGTGACCTCTTGGATGAGTCATTGCTGCACTCTTGGGGTAGTTTTGGTCGGCTGGCCACTCCTGGGAAGGTTCACTACTGTTTCATGTTTTCGCCATTTGTGGATAATGGCTTTCACTGTGGTTTGCTGGAGTCCCAAAGCTTTAGGAATGGCTAGAAAATTGAACTCTAGCTTTCCAAAGATGTGAAAAACCACAGTTAATTTCTGTTTTAATGGGGGGCAGTCACTTTTTCAAACAGGGTCATGTAGTTTTTTTTTTTTTTTTTTTAACCCTTAATAATGAACACCTTCAATTAAAAAACTACATTTTTTGTTTACTTGCATTATCTTTGTCTAATATTTAAATTTGTTTTATGATCTGAAACATTTAAGTGTGACAAACATGCAAAAAATGAGAAATCAGGAAGGGGGCAAACACTTTTTCACACCACTGTGTCTCTCTGGTTCTGGCCTCCCTTCACTGGCTTCCCATAGAGTTTAGAATTAAGTTTAAAATCCTTCTTCTCACTTACAAAGCTCTAAATAATCTGGCCCCTTTTTATTTAAAAGATCTGATACTACTGTATTATCCTAACACAACACTACGCTCCCAAAATGCTGGATTACCGTATTTTTCGGACTATAAGGCGCGCTAAAAATCCTTTAATTTTCTCAAAAATCGACAGTGCGCCTTATAATCCAGTGCGCCTTATGTATTAATTTTGGTTGTTGTGCTTACTGACCTCGAACTGATTTTATGTGGTACACGGCGCTCAAAAATCTGTCAAAATGTTTTAGTACGACTTTGGTAAGCTACGAAGCCGCACCACTTGATGGATTGTCGGAGCATTACAGCTACTGTAGTCAGGAGCCTCGCGGAGTAATATGTGCTTCATCATAATATTACTGTGTGTGTACTGTATAAGGACCCCAAAATGGCACCTGTTAAGAGACATGCTTATGAAGCAGATTTTAAACTCAAGGCTATCAGTCACGCAGTAGTACATGGGAATAGAGCAGCTGCGAGAGAATTCAACATTAATGAATCAATGGTACGGAAGTGGAGGAAGCAAGAAAATGACCTGCGCCAAGTAAAGAAGACCAAACAGAGTTTCCGAGGGAACAAAGCGAGATGGCCACAGTTAGAGGACAAAATTTGAACAGTGGGTTATTGAACAGAGAACAGCAGGTAGAAGCGTCTCTACAGTCTCTATTCGACTCAAGCCAACAGCGGTAGCACATGACATGAAGATCAACGACTTTCGAGGAGGTCCTTCTTGGTGCTTCCGTTTTATGAAAAGGTGAAATCTCTCCATCCGCACAAGAACTGCCATCTTGCAGCAACTGCCAAAGGATTACGAAGAAAAGCTGGCCATTTTCCGCACCTACTGCAAGAACAAGATCACTGGAAAGAAGATCCGGCCAGAACACATCACCAACATGGATGAGGTCCCCCTCACCTTTGACATCCCCGTGAACCGTACTGTCGAGAAAACAGGGACCAGTATGGTATCTATACGCACCACAGGGAACGAGAAGTCATCCTTCACTGTAGTTCTCGGTTGCCAGGCTAATGGCCAGAAACTACCACCCATGGTCATTTTCAAGAGGAAGACTCTGCCAAAAGAAAAGTTTCCGGCCGGCGCCATCATCAAGGCTAATCCAAAGGGCTGGATGGACGAGGAGAAGATGAGTGAGTGGCTGAGAGAAGTTTACGTCAAGAGACCGGATGGCTTTTTCCACAAATCTCTGTCCCTATTATTCTGCGACTCCATGCGCGCCCATCTCACCGATACTGTCAAAACCCAAGTGAAGCAAACTAATTCGGAGCTTGCCGTCATTCCGGGTGGATTAACCAAAGAACTCCAACCGCTAGATATTGGTGTCAACAGGTCATTCAAAGTTAAAATGCGAGCTGCTTGGGAGCACTGGATGACAGAAGGTGAATACATTCACCAAGACAGGGAAGCAACACCGGGCGAGTTACGCCACTATCTGCCAATGGATCATGGATGCCTGGGCTAAGGTATCAGTCTCAAGTGTCGTCCGAGCTTTCACGAAGGCCGGAATCATCACTGAACAGCTAAATAACAACAACAAGACTGACTTGGATAATGACAAGAGGGATCTGGGCATGCTTGATGCCGAAATCGCCCAACTGTTAAACTCAGACACTGAAGATGAAGAATTTGATGGATTTGTGGAAGAGGAATGAACTGAAAAAGTGAGTGTATTGTTTTGTATTTTATGTGTTACAACTGAACAATGTTGAGAGTTATTGTGAATAAGATGAATAAAGTTTGACTTATCTGACCGTTTTGTTTCGCTTAATGGTGCGCCTTATGTAGGAAAATAGACCATCAAATAGACTGTTCATTGATATTGCGCCTTATAATCCGGTGCGCCTTATAGTCCGAAAAATACGGTACTTGCAATACCTATAAACTCCAAAAGTACAATGGGAGGCAGAGCCTTCAGTTATCAAGCTCCTCTCCTGTGGAACCAGCTGCCAATCTGGATTCGGAAGTCAGACTCGATTTCTGTTTTTAAGAATAGGGTTAAAACCTTCCTTTTTGATATAGCCTGTAATTAGGGAAGGATCATGTGTTTCTGAACCCTCCCTTAGTTACGCTGCTAATAGGTTTAGACAGCCGGGGGACCTCCAATAATGCACTGGGCTTCACTCCTTTCTTCACTCTCAATGAAATATTTTTGCTGGTCATTAACATCTGTTTGTTCTCTCCCATAGTGAGTCCCCGTCGTGCTGTTTGCTCTCTACATGTCTGTTCTTTTCATCTTCTCTATCCCCTCACCCCCCAGCCAGTCGCAGCAGATGACTGCCCCTCCCTGAGCCTGGTTCTGCTGGAGGTTTCTTCCTGTTAAAAGGGAGTTTTTCTTCTCCACTGTCGCCAAGTGCTTGCTCACAGGGGATTGCCTGATTGTTGGGGTCTTTCTGCAATTGTGGGGTTTTCCCCTACAGTTGAAAGTGCTATGAGATGACTGTTGTGAAATGGTGCTATATACAGTGGGGCAAAAAAGTATTTAGTCAGCCACCAATTGTGCAAGTTCTCCCACTTAAGATGAGAGAGGTCTCCAATTTTCATCATAGATATACCTCAACTATGAGAGACAAAATGAGAACAAAAAATCCAGAAAATCACATTGAAGGATTTTTAATGAATTATTTGGTAAATTCCTCTGTAAAATAAGTATTTGGTCAATCCCAAAAGTTCATCTCAATACTTTGTTATATACCCTTTGTTGGCAATGACAGAGGTCAAATGTTTTCTGTAAGTCTTCACAAGGTTTTCACATACTGTTGCTGGTATTTTGGCCCATTCCTCCATGCAGATCTCCTCTAGAGCAGTGATGTTTTGGGGCTGTCGCTGGGCAACACGGACTTTCAACTCCCTCCAAAGATTTTCTATGCGGTTGAGATCTGGAGACTGGCTAGACCACTCCAGGACCTTGAAACGCTTCTTACGAAGCCACTCCTTCGTTGCGCGGGTGGTGTGTTTGGGATCATTGTCATGCTGAAAGACCCAGCCATGTTTCATCTTCAATGCCCTTGCTGATGGAAGGAGGTTTTCACTCAAAATCTCACGATACATGGCCCCATTCATTCTTTCCTTTACACGGATCAGTCGTCCTGATCCCTTTGCAGAAAAACAGCCCCAAAGTATGATGTTTCCACCCCCATGCTTCACAGTAGGTATGGTGTTCTTTCTCCTCCAAACACGACAAGTGGAGTTTTCATCAAAAAGTTCTATTTTGGTTTCATCTGACCATATGACATTCTCCCAATCCTCTTCTGGATCATCCAAATGCTCTCTAGCAAACTTCAGACAGGCCTGGACATGTACTGGCTTAAGCAGGGGGACACGTCTGGCACTGCAGGATTTGAGTCCCTGGCGGCGTAGTGTGTTACTGATGGTAGCCTTTGTTACTTTGGTCCCAGCTCTCTGCAGGTCATTCACTAGGTCCCCCCGTGTGGTTCAGGGATTTTTGCTCACTGTTCTCATGATCATTTTGACCCCATGGGGTGAGATCTTGCGTGGAGCCCCAGATCGAGGGAGATTATCAGTGGTCTTGTATGTCTTCCATTTTCTAATAATTGCTCCCACAGGTGATTTCTTCACACCAAGCTGCTTACCTATTGCAGATTCAGTCTTCCCAGCCTGGTGCAGGTCTACAATTTTGTTTCTGGTGTCCTTTGACAGCTCTTTGGTCTTGGCCATAGTGGAGTTTGGAGTCTGATTGTTTGAGGTTGTGGACAGGTGTCTTTTTTACTGATGAGTTCAAACAGGTGCCATTAATACAGGTAACGAGTGGAGGACAGAGGAGCCTCTTAAAGAAGAAGTTACAGGTCTGTGAGAGCCAGAAATCTTGCTTGTTTGTAGGTGACCAAATACTTATGTTACCGAGGAATTTACCAATTCATTCATTAAAAATCCTTCAATGTGATTTTCTGGATTTTTTTTTTCTCATTTTGTCTCTCATAGTTGAGGTATACCTATGATGAAAATTGGAGACCTCTCTCATCTTTTAAGTGGGAGAACTTGCACAATTGGTGGCTGACTAAATACTTTTTTGCCCCCCTGTAAATAAAGTTGAATTGAATCTTTGCCATCACCACTCGTTCAGTGATGCCTGCTTTTGATCTTTGACATGGTGACCATGGCAACACAAAGTCCTTTGATCGTGACACAGACACACAGAGATTTCTTGAATTAATAGATATTACAAATTGTTTTGTGCTGAAAAATAAATTTCTAAATATCTGACCATAATTTTTTGCATAGTTTTTTTAATTATCAGCACATTCATAAATTGTTTAAATCTGAAAAATATCATCCGTCTCCTGCTTTCAACAGTGATTACACAGCTTTAGTTCCTGATATTTTAGCAAATTACAGACCAAAGTTTTATTTAGAAGTAGCTACTTTTCATCCTTTTTTGTTTCCTCATAATGCTCCTTATTTAAATGTATTAATATAATGTAAATCTGTATCCTTCATCTGTTCTTCAGGCTCTCAATTTGACAACTAGTGGATTAGTTGTCTGATATTCTCTTTATTTATTTTGAAATAAAGCAAAAAGAATTCTAAACAACTTTCAAAATAATATAACTTTAAAAATCATTTGATGCAAATTAAGCCAATTAGAAATAATTACAGCAGAGTGGGAGAAAAAAAAAGTTTAAAAAATACCTTCTGCTGAGCTAAATGTTGGTTATAATTTTAAAAAAATGTGTGGCATTGATAGACAGTCTGCATTTATAATTCATTGTCCACAACCCCATTAAAACATCAGGTAATAAACTAGCTGTCAAAGAATCTTCTCTCCTCTCGTTTCACTCATTTGAACTCCTTTTACTATCTGTTGGCTGTATGTTGCTTATTTCAGACAGGTATATCCGGTTGACTGTGTTTCACAATAAAAGCACATAATGGAAACAGCCTTCATGAAAACAGTCACTGTAGAGGGCTTTTATTGTTCATAACTCAGGATTTATTGAGTTATGATGGTGAAAATAAATTCACACTAATTCAGACTTCGGTCATGTCTGGTGAATCCACCATTTATAATGCAGGCTATTTTAAGGTTATTGAGCAGGAATTCAAGGATTGTTTCTCATTTTTAAGGATACTTAAGGTGTTGATTTTAGGTAATCACATTTAAGAATTTTTATGGACCTGTAGACACTCATGAGGGAGCTGTTTTTGTCCTTGTTTGTGTTGTTGTGGAGAAATTCTCTCCACAACAACCATACATGAGCACAAATTAATCTGTCCACACAGAATTAGACTCTCTATTTCCCCCAGGGATTTTACTTTTTCAGGATTTGTTAATGACTTATGGAGGGTGGCAGCTGCTGCTGTCCACATGCACTGAGGAGAGGCTGAGCAGCTCTCTGTGCAGCCGCTGTCAGATGTGACGGAGTCACTCATGGTTGACAACACAATAAATAATTTAAAATATGTGTATGTATGTGTGTGTATAACATTCCTAAAAATATACATTTCCTTTGAGAAATGTATCCAATTGCAATAAATAATTTAAATGATAAAATTATTCAAATGAACTTCTTTAATTGCCATGTGTTTTGAGATATAACTGCAGAGAGCTGCAGCATGGGGCCACAGGTTGCCGACCCCTGAGCTAGAGTCACCAAACTTGGTTCCACATGCTCACCCTGACGTCTCACTATGGGTTTGGGGTCAAAAGGTCACTGTTAGCTTTCCTTATGCCCTATTGCTATAGAACAATTAAAGCTAGGGTCACCAGAGTTTATACACAGGTTCACCCTGTCACTCTGACCTCTGACTGTGGTTTTTGAATTACAAGGTCAAATTGCTATTTAAGCTATAGCTCAGCAACAAACAGAGGCTGAGGGGTACCACTGGCAGCTGCCAGTGTTTTCTGTTGTGGTTAAACCTGTGTCAAACTTAAATGTGAACAACACTATTAGATAAAGAAATACATTAATTATTTACAGTATTTTATCTTTTCTATACCCTTTAAAAATGCATTATTTTATCTTACATTAGAGTGGAAGATTAATCTTGAAGAGTAAATTACTTACTTGCAGCAGAAAATATGAAATGTATTCATCTGGTAAAGACCAAAGAAGAAAAGAATCATAGCCTTCAGTTCCTTAAAGGCGACAACTTTACCAGCTTTAGAAGAAAAAATATTCTGATGTGCATACCTTTTTGAATGAAATGAATTTAAATAATGTCACTTCCTTTTATATTGTCTGGGTGGAAATGATCCAATTTAACGGTTTAAAAGCAAAGTGAATATGAAAACCAAAATCTTCCAAATTATAGACTGAAAATAAACAGAGGTACTTCTTAGCTCATTCAATGTGTGCTTTGGAACAGTTTACAGGCCTGCTGTCATATTTAATTTTAATCTTTGAGTTATTTTATTTTGTTTGACTTGTCTGATAACGTGTAAAAATACTAAAAAGGTAAAGAGCATGGTCTACGTAAAACGCCAAAAAACAAGCAGGAAAAAAAATCAGAATAAACCATCATTCTTTTTCCCCCCTTCCTTTAGTGCCACTCCAGAGTTAGTTTCAGCTCCACCCACCTCCCAGCAGGACCAAGCTGCCAACGAGGCCCAAGCCAGCGCCTCCATCACCCTGGACACGTCCCAGCCTGTCACCAACATTCAGATCCGACTGGCCGACGGAGGCAGGCTGGTCCAAAAGTTCAACCATACCCACAGGTGATTCATTAGCTCTTTAAAGCTTGACACTGGCCTGTAGAGGTACATTTGAGTTACTGTGGGTCAGTGGAAAAGTTTATTGTCCTCTTTATTAGAAAAGATCAACATATTATCACTCTGTATTAAGAGGTCAGGTTAGTGGCTTGTTTCAGTCGTGATTTCTTACAGCTCAGTGGCTTACACAAAATATTTGTTGAAGTAACAGAGCAGGAGCAGTGTCTCCCCTAGGTCAGAGGTCTGCAACCTGTGGCTCTTTTCCCATAGCCAGTGGCTCTTTACAAAAAACCTAAAAAATTTTAGAGAGACGTAGCCACCAATTTATGTGGAAAAGGGTTACAAATTTACTAGAAAAATGTCACAAATGTAAGAGAAAAGCATAAGATCCATGCCCCAAAAACTCAAAAATAGGGCAAAAGGTTTAAATTTGATCAGGAAATGTCCATGTGAAGTTGCAAAAAAAAAAAAAAAAAAAGTCACATTTCTGAGGAGAAAAAATGCAAATTTTATGAACAAGTTTCCATTTTATGGGGAAAAAGTGACAGTTTTTTTCCAAAATGCTGCAGGCTTACCTGAAAAAGTTAACAAATTTACAAAAAAAGATCTCACAATGTATCCGAAAAACAGAAAATATGAGGAAAACAGACAAGAAAATTAAAGGGAAAAGTCACACATTTAGAAAAAAGTTGTAAATTTATAGGTAACTAGAAAAGCACTCTGAGAGCGCAGACCTCCGCCAAGCACCACAGTTCCCCCCATACAGTGTTTGTGTGTATGTTTTCAGA
The DNA here is from genome assembly GCA_020510985.1 of Pholidichthys leucotaenia. Lineage (NCBI taxonomy): Eukaryota > Metazoa > Chordata > Actinopteri > Cichliformes > Pholidichthyidae > Pholidichthys > Pholidichthys leucotaenia. Next base: position 238,692,318 of record CM035843.1, read on the forward strand.
TTCCTTGACCATGAAAACATATGACTAGCAACTGGATAATGATAGGATTAGTGGTTCAGTAGTTATTGACGAAAATGGCATTTTCCCTAATGGCGGTTTTCTTGTGGACGGTGATCTGGATCACCACCAAAATTTAATCATCTGTAGGATACCCCATTTCTGACAGTCTGTGAAAATTTCATGAAAATCCGTCCATAACTTTTTGAGTTATCTTGCTAACAGACAGACAGACAAGCCAACGCTGATGAAAACATAACCTCCTTGGCGGAGGTAAAAAGCACTCTGAATACTAATATCTTCAGGCTATTTTGCACTTTGTAACTGCTGTTTTACTTTGATTTTCAGGCTCACATTTTTTGTGGCTCAATGCAAAATGTTTGTCAAATCACTCAAAATGACTCTTTGTGTAGTACAGGTTGCCAACCACTGCCCCAGGATTGATTGATTGTTGGGGGGTTTTTTGGGGGGGGGGTGGCTATAATAACACAATAATAAGCTGGGGGTTTTTTAAGTTTGTCATTGTGTAGAGGGCTTGCCCATAGCCAGTGGCTTTCTGTGGTTTAAAAAAAAACCCTCAAATTTCCTAATTTTTGTCAATTTTACAAGTAAAATTTTAACATTTTCAAGGAAAAAAAAAATTACAAATTTACAAGAAAATAGCAAAATTATCTCAAAAAGTACTATGTATGGCAAAAGTCACAATTTTATGATAAGTCACAAATTTCCAAGAACAAACGTGCTCAGTTCTGAGATAAAAATTTCATATTTATGAGAAAAGTTAATATTTAAAAGGACAAAAAAAAAAACCTCACCTATTTCTAATGTTATTTATACTGCCAACACATCTGCTTTACCTTTATTTAAAGGCTTAAACATGTTTTGGGGGTCCATCCATCCTCCACAGCTTATTCGGGAGTCCAGGTCACAGGGGCAGCAGTCCAACCAGAGCAACCCAGGTTGCTGCTTAGGTCACATAGCACCATGATCCCCATGATCTCTCATGCACACGGTGAGCCCACTGGAAGGTGGACCCATGTGGCTGCTTTGGGTACACTTGATCCTTGGTGTACGGTAACTTTTTTTCATGGGGATCTGCAGGACTGCTGTTGGTCTGGCCCTTCACCCAGGAACAGTTTGTCTTGAGAGACCCTACCAGGGGCAAGCTGCCCCCGACAACATACATAGGGGACACAAACCCCAATCCATGGAGGGGCCATCCAGATTTCTTTGCCAAAAATAGGTACAAAATGATTCTTTCTATAGTTGAGGTTTCCAACCTGTCTTAAACAGGTGAAACAGAAAAATGACAAATGGTGTCATTGAAATCCTGAGGCAACCTGCATCTGTGGGGAAACACTTTAGCCATTCCTTCATCAGTTACACCTCACCCTTAATCAAAACATTGAGCTTTTGTAACGTATATAGACAATAGGACTGCAACTAACAATTATTTTGGTAGTCGACTAATCTAACGACTATTTTTTTTTTTTTTTCAGTCAGTCGACTAATCGCCATTATTTCTCTCACGGCCGTCATCTCTGCTTCCTGTTGGCACAGCTCCTGTTCGGAGCTCCAAGTCATGTTTTACCTCACTTGTTTAAGCCCGCAGACTTGTGAATATCACTTTTAGTCTCTGCCTTGATATAATGTAGCCTATTATAACAAGTTCCCACAACTAAATAAAATAATGACCCATCAAGCATGAGTTGGAAACTTGAACTTGACAGTTTAATTAGAAGTGTTTGTAGCAACACAGTTAAATACTAAATGCTAAAGGGCAGTCTTTTAACCCCCAAAATAAAGTGCAAAAACTCACATAGCAGCTTTTGCTACTCCATAAAGGGCTGTTGTAATGCTGCATATTCAAAACAAACTAGAATAATATTCAACTCCATTAAAGTAAATAAAGAAAATAAGCTAGTCCTTCCTGTTTGAAACCTTGCTGGGTCTAGAAGTTTAAAAGTTTAATTGGGCTTCAGATGAAAATTAAAATAACTTCCAGTCCAAAATAAATTTTCAAACACTTTAAATATCAGTGCAGGAATGTGAGCCTTCACCACACATACAGTGAAATATTTATCATCCATCCATCCATCCATCTTCTACCGCTTTTCCGGAGGTCCGGGTCGCGGAGGCAGCAGTTCAAGCAGAGAAGCCCAGACTTCCCTCTCCCCAGCCACCTGCTCCAGCTCTTCAGAGGGGATACCAAGGCGTTCCCAGACTAGCTGGGAGACATAGTCTCTCCACCGAGTCCTGGGTCTGCCCCGGGGTCTCCTCCCAGTGGGACGTGCCTGAAACACCTCAAGTGGGAGGCGTCCAGGAGGCATCCTAATCAGATGCCCATACCACCTCAACTGACTCCTTTCAATGTGGAGGAGCAGCGGTTCTACTCTGAGCCTCTCCCGGATGACTGAGCTCCTCACCCTATCTCTGAGGGTGAGTCCAGCAATCCTACGGAGAAAGCTCATTTCAGCCGCTTGTATCCGCGATCTCGTTCTTTCGGTCATTACCCAAAGCTCGTGACCATAGGTGAGAGTAGGAACGTAGATTGACTGGTAAATCGACAGCTTTGCCTTAGAACTAAGCTCCCTCTTCACCACAACAGACCGGTACAACGTCCGCATCACTGCAGATGCTGCTCCAATCCGTCTGTCGATCTCTCGCTCCATTTTCCCCTCACTCGTGAACAAGACCCCAAGATACTTAAACTCCTCCACTTGGGGCAGGAGCCTGTCCCCAACCCGGAGAGGACAATCCACCTTTTTCCGGCTGAGGACCATGGACTCGGACTTGGAGGTGCTGATTCTCATCCCAGCCGCTTCACACTCAGCGGCAAACCGTCCCAGCAAGAGCTGTAGGTCATTGCTGGATGAAGCCAACAGGACAACATCATCTGCAAACAACAGAGATGAGATCCTGTGGTCACCAAGCATGACACCCTCTATTCCCTGGCTGCGCCTAGAAATCCTGTCCATAAAAATTATGAACAGGACCGGTGACAAAGGGCAGCCCTGGCGGAGTCCAACTCTCACTGGGAATGACTCCGACCGAGTGTTGGCAATGCGAACTAAACTCTCACAACGGTCGTACAGAGACCGAATAGCTCGTAACAACAAGCCCGATACCCCATACTCCCGAAGCACCCCCCACAAAAATCCACGAGGGACGCGGTCAAATGCCTTCTCCAAGTCCACAAAACACATGTAAACTGGTTGGGCAAACTCCCACGAACCCTCAAGAATTCTCGAGAGGGTAAAGAGCTGGTCCGATGTGCCACGGCCAGGACGAAAACCACATTGCTCCTCCTGAATCCGAGGTTCGACCAACGGCCGGACTCTCCTCTCCAGTACCTTGGCATAGACCTTCCCAGGGAGGCTGAGGAGTGTGATCCCTCTAAAGTTGGAGCACACCCTCCGGTCCCCTTTTTTGAAGAGAGGAACCACCACCCCGGTTTGCCATGCCAAAGGCACTGCCCCCGACCTCCACGCAATGTTGCAGAGGCGTGTCAACCATGACAACCCAACAACATCCAGGGCCTTGAGGTACTCGGGGCGAATCTCGTCCACCCCCGGGGCCCGGCCACCAAGGAGATTTTTAACCACCTTGGCGACCTCAGCCCCTGTGATAGGCGAGTCATCCCCCTCGTCCCCAAACCCTGCTTCCTCTGTGGAAGGCGTATCAGTGGGATTGAGGAGATCCTCGAAGTATTCCTTCCACCGCCCGACGATATCCCCAGTTGAAGTCAACAGTGTCCCATCCGCACCATACACAGTGTGGACGGGGAGCTGCTTTCCCCTCCTGAGCCGCCGAACAGTTTGCCAGAATCTCTTTGAAGCCGACCGAAAGTCTTGTTCCATGGCCTCACCGAACTCCTCCCATACCCGGTTTTTTGCTTCAGCAACCACCCGAGCTGCACTCCGCTTGGCCTGCCGGTACACCTCAGCTGCTTCGGGAGTCCCACAAGCCAACCAAGCTTGATAGGACTCCTTCTTCAGCTTAATGGCCCCCCTCACCACTGGTGTCCACCACTTGGTTCGGGGGTTGCCACCACGAGATGCACCGACCACCTTGCGGCCGCAGCTCTGGGCTGCCGCTTCAACAACAGAGGTGGAGAACATGGCCCATTCAGACTCCATGTCTCCAGACTCCCTCGGAATGTGGTTGAAGTTCTTCCGGAGGTGGGAGTTGAAGACCTCCCGGACAGGGGCCTCAGCCAGACGCTCCCAGCACACCCTCACTATACGTTTGGGTCTACCAGGTCTGAATGGCTTCCTCCCCTGCCATCGGATCCAACTCACCACCAGGTGGTGATCAGTTGACAGCTCTGCACCTCTCTTTACTCGGGTGTCCAAGACATACGGTCGCAGGTCTGATGATACGATAACAAAATCGATCATCGACCTGCGGCCTAGGGTGTCCTGGTGCCAGGTGCACATATGGACACCCTTATGCTTGAACATGGTGTTCGTTATAGACAGACTGTGGTTAGCACAGAAGTCCAATAACTGAACACCACTCGGGTTCAGATCGGGCAGGCCGTTCCTCCTAGGAACGGCCTGCCCGATCTGAACCCGGAGGAAATATTTATCAAGCCGTTTTAATTTATTTGTGATGATTATGGTTATCATTTTTAATTAAATTACAAATTATGATATTCTAATTTACCAAGATGCACTAATATTCAAAATGAGGGCTAATATTACTGCAACAGTAGAGAATATGAAAAAGAGTAAGCTGCTCATGTAATTCACCCATTTACTGCAGTTAACATATAGCCAGCATAACTGAAGCAGCTCAGCTGTCAGCAACTATCGTCACAGAGCGATTACTGTCCGACAGCAGGTAAACTATTTAAACAGCACACACTAATAGTGTGGTCTGTTTTCTAAAGCTGAGAGAGTCACTCATTGAAAATAAGAAGTGCTAACATTACTTGCTATACCTGTGCAGTCCGTTGAAAGGTGGCCGGAGACAGAGGAACGGAGAGGAGGGGGGAATGGATGCATCGCTGCAGTGCAGCTGTGATATGACAACATTGCTTTACAGTCTACATTTAACTTGTTTCATTTATTTATTTTGGGTGAAGTCCTCCCGTACTTTGGAAACTTTTGGCTTTCTCTGTGATTTTTCTCTCCCATCTCGCCTTGATGGTGCTCCTCTTCTTCTTTGCTGGAACAGCTAAACTAAACATTTCCGCACCATGCATATAAAGTTAAAAATTAAATGATTTGTCGACAATAAAAATCTGTGTCGACAAATTTTTATGATGGACGATATCCGCAACATCAGCTAATCCTTGCAGCCTTAATAGAGAGCCACGGAGAAAAAAAAAATTTAAAAAATGGGTCAGCTCTCTAAAGTTTACAAGAATTAACTATTGGGGACATATAATATGACTATAGGGCTGTAAAGATGTTTACTTCTGTTGTAAATTTGAGAAAAGCTAGTAGAGACGACCCATCCCAACGCTGTTTTTATTGTTGCTGGTGACTTTAACCAGTGCAATCTACGGACTGTACTCCCCAAATATTACCAGCGTGTGGACATTCCCACCCACGATAAAAGCACACTGGATCATGTTCACTCCAACTTAGGTGGTGCTTACAGAGCAGCACCCCGCCCCCACTTTGGGCAGTCAGATCACATCTCCCTGTTTATGTACCCAGCCTACAGAAAAAAGCCAAAACAAACAAACCCTGTTATTAAGCAAATTAAATGCTGGACTCCAGAGGCTGAGAGCACCCTGCAAGACTGTTTTGCCTGTATAGACTGGGATGTGTTTAAAGCTGCAGCCACCTGTAAGGACTCATCTGTAAACATACAGGAATATGCTGAATATGTGACTGGGTACATCAGCACGTGTGTTGATACCATCGTACCCACCATACAAGTCAGGAAGTTCCCCAACCAGAAGCCAGCCAGTGAGGTACGTCAGATGCTGCGTGCTCACTCTCTTGTATTTAAATCAGGCAATGAGGTTGAGTACAAAGCTGCAAAGTATGGACTGAGGAAGCCTATAACAACAGCCAAGAGGCAGTACAGGGAAAAGCTGGACAGCCTCTACTCCACTCCTGACCCAGGGCGCATGTGGCAAGGCCTGCAACACATCACAGACTACAAGAGGGCCAACAGCAACACCACAAGCTCCACAGACAGCCTGCCGGATGATCTCAACATCTTTTACACCCGCTTTAAGACCACCAGCTACAGTGCAGAGAGGAGACACACACCCACGCAGCCTCCCCCTCCACTAACAGTCTCACCAGACCAGGTAAACAAAGCACTGAGGAATATCAACCCCCATGGCAGGACCAAACAACATCCCTGTGCGGGCCCTCAGGGCATGCGCTGCCAAGCTGACTGACATTCTCACATCCATCTTAACCTCTCCCTCAACCAGAACATAGTCCTCTCCTGCTTCAAAACCACAACCACAACTTCTACCCTTTTCCCAAAAGGAGCCTGTCGACCTGTCTGAATGATTACAGACCGGTAGCACTCACTCCAATCAACATGAAGTGCTTCGAGAGAATGGTGCTGCCCCTCATTCAGGACAGCATACTGAATACCCTGGACCCCCTGTAATATGCCTACTGGCCCAACAGGTCCACCTCAGATGCCATTGCTGCAGCACTCCATTACTCTCTCCCCCACCTGGAAGATAAAGACTCCTACATCAGGATGCTCTTTGTCAACTACAGCTCCGCCTTCAACACGGTCATCCCCCACAAACACAGCGACAAACTGTCTTCACTTGGCCTGCACCCCACCCTCTGTGACTGGCTACTGGACTTTCTAACTGGCTGGCCCCAATCTGTCAGGATGGGTAACAGGACCTCAGCCAGCATCATCACAAACAAAGGTGTCCCACAGGGTTGTGTTCTCAGTCCCATCCTCTACGGCCTCTTCTCCCATGACTGTGTTGCCTCCCACAAGGACAATATCATCTTCAAGTTCGCAGATGACACAGCAGTGATGGGATGCATCACTGGTGACGACGAAACATCCTGCAGGAGGGAGGTGGCCAGCCTGGTGTCATGGTGTGAGGACAACAACCTCACCCTCCACACGGACAAGACAAAGGAGATGATGGTGAACATGAGGAGGAGGAGACCCCATCAGCCGCTGTTCATCCGGGAGCTTGAGGTGGAGAGGGTGAGCAGCTTTAAATACCTGGGCATCCACATCAGCGAGGACCTCACGTGGACACACAACACCACAGAGCTGGTTAAGAGAGCTCAACAGCAGCTGTACTTTCTGAAGAGGCTGAAGAAGTTTGGCATGTCCCCCAGGATCCTCAACAATTTCTACAGCTGCATCATCGAGAGTATCCTGACCAACTGCATCACTGCGTGGTATGGCAGCACCACTGCCCTGGACTGCAAACGCCTGCAGAGAGTGGTGACGACAGTAGAGAAAATCATCAGGACTGCACACCCCTCTCTGCAGAGCATCTACCACCGCAGAGTCCAAAAGAAAGCTGATGCCATCCTCCGGGACCCCACCCACCCCCAACACAGACTGTTCACACTTCTACCCTCAGGCCAAAGGTACAGAAGTGTGAAATGCAGGACAACCAGACTGAAAAACTCCTTCTTTCCCACTGTCATCAGACTCCTGAACAAAAAACAAACTAACAAAACTCCGCAACACAGCTTTGCAAATAGGAACTCACACACCGGTTGCTAAATTTGCACATTGCTCATTTGTGCAGTGTACATAGTCTCACCCCGCCTGATGTCCATATCAACTCTGCTGCTAATTATCATGTACAGTCTACTGGTATTATCATTACAGAGAAATTCGCACACTGGGTGCTAATTTGTAATTTGTGTACTGCTCATTTGCACACTGTACATAGGCTTATGCCACCTCAGGTTCATATCATCTCTGATATCAATATACCACTGTCCACTATAGTCACCCAGGGAATTTCAAATTTCATTCTTCTTGTTTCCTCTAGTTATTCTGTGGTTTGGTTCTGTGTTATTACCTCATTAGTATTGTTGTGTACCTATTACCTTGGCATTCATTTGGAGAGTAGAGTAAGAATTTCATTGCTCAGGAAATGTTGCATTTCTTAACATTGCACACGATAAGGAAACCTTTGAATCTTGAATTTGATGAACTGCTGTTTGTTTATTTTGTTTGCAGTTATCTGCACCTTGGGGTTGCCACTCACTATCACCTAATACACTCTATCGTCTTGTTATAAACCCTTTATATTTACCATCCCTGTGTGTCCTCTCTCAGGGTTTCAGATCTGCGGCAGTTCGTGGTTGCAGCCCGGCCCGCGATGGCCGCCAGAGAGTTCGTCCTCATGACCACCTTCCCCAACAAGGAGCTGTCAGACGAGAATCAGACGCTGCAGCAGGCCAACCTCCTCAACGCTGTTATCGTCCAGCGGTTAAAGTGAGGAGGGGAGAAGAAGAGCGACACCCCCACTCTTCTCTCTCCCCCCAGCGGCTGAGCAACTGCAGCCCTTTGAAATCTGCTGCCCGTTCCGAGGGAGGAGAAAACACAGACTTATGTATGGACTTCTAATTTCTGTTTTTTTTTTTTTTTTCTAAAATAAAATGAAAAGCTCTGCTTCTCAGTCCTGTCCCCCTGCCCCTCTTAACGCCTCCACCTGTTCGTGGCAGATAAGAGGTGGGGCAACAAACCTTCCAGAGCGCAAGAGTTCCCATAAAACGTTCAGAAAGCCTGCAGATTGAATTTGTCTGTAGTCCAGCTTTCTGAATGACAGTGTGGTTTAAGAGATGATCACTAAATCTTTGCCTACATTTCATTAACTGCCCCCTAACTTTCTCCATCTTTTAACCATGAGATGGTCCTCGGGGCCTTGTTTGCGATCAGGTGTTGGGGCTTCAGCAAATCCATGCCGTGGCAGATTCCCACTTTCTGTTTCAACAGCACAGACCAGAACCACATAAGGTTGAAAAAAAAAAATGGTGTTGGTGTGGGTTTGTACAAGTTTCCATTCCTCTCCACATATGGTTTGGAGAGAGAAGTGTAATGATGTAACAAAACGGATGGTTATTCTCTTCAGACCAATCTATACCAGTAGCCTTACTCTCATTTCTTCACCACCCCCCCCCCCCGAGTCACACCCATCCCTACGTTAAAGTGAAGATGGAATATTTTTTTAAACTGCCTTCCCTTTCCCCACTTCTCTTTTCTCTTTTTCCTTTACTGATTGTAGGCTGGTCCCAGTTATAGTGGCATTTTGATATGGTTCACCATCAAACCAGTTCCATTCACTTTATTAAACCAATGAGGGAGCAAAAGAACATGAAGATTCTAAATGCTGGTTTGTAGTAGTGAAAGTTTAACGTATGATTCACTGACATCTTCTATGCATCCTGGGGCAACAGAAACATGTTTGGACCTCTGGTGAAATAAATTCATTTTATGGTTGATGTATGACAAATGTAGTGTCTTGTGCTTTTTTTTTATTATTGTCCATAGGGCAGGGGTGTCCAATCATTTGCCATGGAGGGCCAAGACCCTGCAGACTTTACCTCCAACCAGTGTCTTCAACAGCAGATTCCACTGAGCTTCTTCCCACTGATTGCTGATAAGTGAAAACACCTGCTGAAGAGACTGGGTAGAAGAGAAAGCCTGTTGGGTCTTTGCCCTCCATGGTACATGATTGGACGCCCCTGCATAGAGATATTGGTCATTTAGCACATCTAAGGTATAATCAGTAGGTGATAGGAGGGGCGGATGCTATCACCTACCAAGATCATCACAAACCTTTATATATCATGTTACATAACTAAATACAATTATTTTGAACCACCAATTCTGAGCAGAAATGTTAAAAAATGCAACTTTTTTCTTGTAAATTTGCGACTTTTTTCATAGATTTATTACTTGATCATAAATTTGTAATTTTTTTTCTTAAAAATTTGCAATTTAATTTTTTCTTGTAAATTTTCCACTTGTAAATTGGCAATGCTCATCTGGGTGCTGGTTAACTTTTAATTCTGTTTAATTAAATTGTAAGTTTTTTAAGTGGGTTAGGCCAGGACCTGTGCATGGTAGCTCCGCCACCATCAGTGTGTGAATGCGTGGATAGCAGGATCTGTAAAGCGCTTTGGTCATCTGGAGATGAGAAAAAGTGCTATGTAAGTGAACGCCATTTACCATTTATATCTGTACTGTGGAGAGAGGAATAATCAGGCTGAGCGTTCAGAGCAGATGAAACTTTATTCTCTTCCTCTCACATCCACCAGAATCCAAAACATTAAAAACACAGGTTGCAGGCACTCTCTTTTATATTAACACTCCACTACCCGGTAGTTGCCCGCAGCCAGCAGCGGCAAATTGGCAAGGACCGCCCTGGCTGCTGTCGGGAGGTTCTGGAGGAAAAGGTGGGCAAAGAGGAAATGCCCGTCATCTGTGCCCATTAACGCCAACATCTTCTCCATCAATTTGACCGCCAACCCGTCTCCCAAGTTGGAGCGTGTCAGGAGCCTCTCCACTCTCTCACAGTCCAAGAGCGTGTAGCGCCGGGTCAGTGCGGTTTTGAGAGCACCATATTTGTCGCGGGCTGGGGGCTGTTGGGGCAGGCTCGCCACCTGCTGGGTTGTGCGTGTGTCCGGTGCTGCAACCACGTAGTAATATCTGGTGTCATCTGCCTTTATTCCCCAGAGCGCGAACTGGGCCTCGGTGTGAAGGAACCAAGACTTCGGGTCGTGTAGCCAAAAGTCTGGGAGTTTGACCGAAACGGCGCACACGTTGCTGGCACTTCCCGTCCGGGTCGTCTCCGGGGTGTTTGCCTCGCGTTCCATTGTGCGTCAAGGGTCACCAGTGTGGAGAGAAGAATAATCAGGCCGAGCGTTCAGAGCAGATGAAACTTTATTCTCTTCCTCTCACATCCACCAGAATCCAAAACATTAAAACACAGGTTGCAGGCACTCTCTTTTATATTAACACTCCTCCACTACCTGAGGTGCTGTATTGACATATCAACCCCCCATGACAAGTCCCCTTGTCCCCCAGCACCTTTGGTCTGCCATGTCCTTCAGTCTGAGGGAAAACTACTGAGTGACTTCCCACAGTACACCTTTATTGTTGCAAATTTGTACCTACTTGTACCTTATGCTAAATTGGCGAATACCCCTGTCCCCCTTATTAAAAACATAATAAATGGCCTACTGGGTATAACATGACATGCACAAATTCATTGAATCATTTATTCCAAGCATTTATTCTTGGAAAGTCTTAGCATTTAATCTAAATGTGACATTTTGGACTAATCCATGCTTTTGATTTTGAGGGAACGCTTTGGGGAAGGGCCTTTTTTTGTTCTCCAGTGCTCAAATCAAGTTGTATAAAGACATAGCTGGATGACTTCAGTGTGGAGGGACTGGACCACACAATGCCGAGCTCAACCCCATCCAGCACCTTTCGGATGATCTAAAACAGACTGGAGAAATGCCATCTCATCCAGTATCAGTGTCTGACCTCACCAATGTATTTCTAGCTGAATGGCCGAAAACGCACCCCAAAATCTTGTAGAAAGCTTTCCCAGATGAGATGAAACTGCTTTTGGCAGGTTCCCAATTTTAGATGTTTTTTTTTCTTTGTAAAACTCAGTCATTGGGGGAGGCGGGGGAGTGCACAAGCCAGTGTATTCTTTAGTGCAGGTCCCAAGTAAATAGGGAAGGGTGGTGTCAGAATGGGCATCCGACGTAAAACGTTTGCCAAATCGAACATGCAGACCATGACAAGTGAAACTTCCATAATGGATCAGTTGAGGCCCGGGTTAACAACAACCACCACTGGTGCTGTTAACTGACAAGGTGCCGGTGGAAATTGGGCTACTGTTGGTCAAAGATCACGGAGGAGGGGAGGGAAGGCCTGTTTAGAGGCAGAGAGAGAAAAGGAAAGGAAGGATTGTGGAGGTGAGAGTAGGGACTTTCAAATGTAGGGACTATGACTGGTAAAGAGAGAGAGGTGGCTGATAATGTTGGAGAGACTAAAGGCAGATGTACTGTGTGTACAAGAAACCCAAATTCCAAGTCAAAATATCAAATGGCCAAAAAGAAACTTCAAGGCACTCTCATTTCACAAAAGTAAAAAAAAAAAAGCCTTTATTGTAATGGCTATGGTCATATAAACCTATTAAAAACAATTAAAAAAAAGTTCCTACGCATTTCAGCACTCGGCCTTCATCAGGGAGTCAAAAAATATCATTTAGGGCATTTATTTACAGAAAATGACAACTGCCCATAGCAACAACAAAGAAGTTCCTTGGGGATGTGCTTTATCATGTTGCTTTTAGATCAAATAATGCAAAGAAAACAAGTTCATGTTCAATCTTAAACACTACAATACTGAAGTTTTAACTTAGGAAGAATCCAAATCCGTATTTGTGTAATAACTCAAATTTTTATTCACAGCTTTCATGCATCTTGGCATGCTTAGATGATCACCCAATCAGTACCTCCTTCATGTCAGTAAATTGTAGTAAAAAAATCAAACATGTTTTTGTAACGCAGTGGGCTCTGTCTAATAGGTCTGTTAAAGGCTCTTGGAGAGATCACAGTCAGCATGCTTATTGAGCTTTTAGTAAGGGTGTGTGTCGTGACAACCGGAATCATCTGTCCTTTACCACTGCTCAACATTTAAACAGTTTGCATTTTGGAGAGCTGTTTATTGGAGGTTCAAACCTGTAGGGTCAGCCCATAGACGTTAGAGCAAGTTATGTTCTGGTCATTATTGTGAACTCCTGTGTGACGTTACCCTGCGTCAGAGATGTGGCAGTAAACAAGAGTTGTTGGCCATTCCCTTCTTTAGTTTGTTGTAATTCGTGTCAGCTTCATCAGGGTATACACTTTTTCTAAGTTGCCATTACAGCCTCTCACTATGGAGTTATTTATTATTAGTCACAAAGAAAGCTGCACACTGGAAAAACTAACCGATGAACTGATTCCACTCCTTTAAATCCATGTTGAATAGAGGAAAGCTTGTGAATGTTTTGATTTTCCTTTTAGAATAAATTCTGGTAAATGTTAATAGAAGAAGCCCTCATTGGTGTCCTTATTCTGTAAAAATGGCCTAAAGTGAACTCAGTTGAGTGGCCTTTGATTTATTTTTCTTTCCCGAAGGTCTGCTTCTGTATTGTTTAAATATTTTGCTAATATAATTCTGGAATGTATGTGATTCAGGAATGTTTCTTTTTTAATGACATGCATTCTTTAAAATCAGATTACTTTTTCAGCACAGCTGAAATCTCACTCTACCCATCCCCACTAACCATAAACGCATACAGTATGCTTGCTATTCAGAAGAGCATATTCTGAATAGGAGCTTTTATTTCAAAGGCCCCTACAAACACCTCCATTCACAAAGACATCATTACCTTTCACCAGACAAAAGAAAAGCACAGACGTGTCTTCCATGTAAATAAATGTGTAACGGGGCTGTGATAAGGGGGCGGGATTCTCCTGGCATGCTTGCGCCGTGGAGGATTCAAACACTGTTATCCGTGTGTTCTAAGTGTTATCCATGTGTTCTACTGTGCCATTATAACTGTGTGATAGGACCAGTTGTGACAGTGTTGTTTTCCGTAAATGTGATAAATCGTGTCTCTGTCACCATGAGTGAGATAAGGGGCTGTGTAAATGACCTCCCCTCTGTTCTGTGTTATGAGGTGTGAAGAATAAAGCCTGTTGCATCACAATCATCTCTCCTTCTTGTGTGAACCCCTTGCAACGTCACACTGGTGTCAGGAGTGGGATAACGGAGAAGATGGAAGCAAGAGTCAGGATGGAGATTTGGCAGCTCGAGCGGCTTATTGCTCAGATGGAGATGGACGACAGAGCCGACCCCCAGAGCTGCTCACCATGATGAATGGAGCAGCGGACCAGACAGGGCCGGCATACCCCGCCGTCTGCCTTTTTCAAGGCAGAGCGGGCCGAACAGAGCAAACCTGCCCTGGTTCCTGCCCTTTTCAGGGCAGGACGGGCCAGCAATTCCACTGCAACCGGGGGCGGCAATCAGCCGAGAGGGCCTTCTGCCGTTCTCAAGGCAGAACAGGCCGAACAGAGCGAACCCACCCTGCTTCCCGCCCTTTTCAGGGCAGGACGGGCCTGCGATTCCACTGCGACGGGGGGACAGTGATTGACCAAGAGGTGACCGTCCCACCAACCCGCCAATGGGCCAAACTTCCCCGCTTTGGTGGCAAGAACCTGCTGGATGATTACCTGATCCAGGATGAACTGGCTGCTGTGCTGAATGGCTGGACACCGGAAGAGACAGCTGTGCAGGTCACACTGGCTCTGGAGAGCGGACCTCTCTGCACGCTGTCTGATCTCCGGCCTGAAGAATGTCACAGCTGGCAAGCACTACAAGGAGCGCTGCGGAGGCGGTTTGGAAGAGCGACCCATGCCGATCATGCCCGGAAACAGCTGGCCAGCCGCCGGCAGGACAACCAGGAGAGCCTGGGAGCCGATGCAGCAGATGTGCGGCTGATGACAAAACGTGGCTACCCAGATTTCGAGCCGGAAGCGGTGCAGAAGCTCACTCTGCAGAACTTCATCCGTGGACCATGCCTGGCCTGGCTCCAGGAACACATCCGGATTCACGCAGCGAGCAGCTGGGAGATGGTCGTGGCAGAAGTGGAGCGGGTGGAGCCAATGATGGATTATGCAGCTGACCTATCACCACCGAGGCAGAGAGCTTTTCAGGCCACAGCTGAGAGTGAGGACGAGGAGGAATGGGAATTACGCCTTTTGTATGTCAATTGTATTAATACAATTGACATCTGAGAGAAAAAAAAGGGTCATTTTCTCAGCTGGGTTACACCGAGGCACTGTATATCCATCGGTTACTCCTACAGCACACCTCACCACAGTATCATCTGTTTGAGTAGCTCATGGCGTGGCCAGGACAACTGCAGACGATACATAGACAACCGATAGGCTCACCAATTCCACCCATATGAGAAGAATGTGTGGTACCCAGTGCGCCTCCCCTTCCCAGAACATCCAAAGGGGACAGTCAGGAGGGCATCTGAAGCATTTCAACCATAAAAACAACAGGAATGACAGATTTTGGTGAACATGAAGCACTGAAAATGCTTTATATGGGAAATGTATGCAATTCTAGTGCTGTATTTTATGTGTTTGGAAAATCACTGTAAAATCAATGTACTGATGATTGTAAAAATTATATACTTTCAGTGTACTAATGATTGTGAAATTAGGTACTTTTGTCACTGTTAAACTGAATGAAACTGGATGTGACAGGAATATAGAATGGGCATTGACGTCATGCCCCGCTGCATTCTGGGCTGTTGTCCTCATTGTCATGGTCTGGCTTCTTTGTTTGCTTGTAGCCTAGACAACTGTTAACGTAAACAGACATATGTGCAATGGAACAGAGCAAACAGAAAATTAATATTCCTTATTCAGAGAAGCTGAATAAGGAAACAAAGGAGCGCTAAGTCCAAAAAATTTAAGAAATAAATGGGATCGATCGATATGAGCACAAGAAATGGACCACGGATCTCGACTAACTGCCTCGAGTCACGCTGTCAGATACGTTTGCCTACCTGCTTTGTGGGGTGAGTGCAGAAACCCATGAGCAATATACTGTAAAAACTATAAATCATTAGTGTAGACGCTGGGATAAGCATCTCAGACTGGATGCAGAGGGTAAACAGATGAGGACAATAGGTATTGAGATGGGAGAGATTATGGTGATGTATCAGGAAGGAGTAGCTGAGGGGAGAAGGGCTGAATGTACTGTGATGTGAGATGTCATGCAGATGTGAGATGGGCGGATGATATAAAAGGAGAGACCCTGGTGTATTGAAGTGATGCTTTTTCTGTGTATGACTGATGTGAGAGTGAATAAAGTCATCTGCGGCACGAGTCTGACTCCATTATTTGCACTCTCCGCACTGGTGACCCTTGACGAATTATGGAACACGAGACAAGAACCCCGGAATCGGCCCAGACAGAAAGCCCCAGCAACGTATGTGCTGTTTCGGTCAAACTACCGGACTTTTGGCTGCATGACCCGCGGTCTTGGTTCCACCACACTGAGGCTCAGTTCGCCCTCCGGGGAATAACAGCAGACGACGCCAGATATTACTATGTGGTTGCAGCGCTGGACGCTCGCATGTCTCAGCAAGTAGCGAGCCTGCTCCAACAGCCTCCAGCCCACAACAAATACGGGGCTCTCAAGGCCATGCTGACCCGGCGCTACACGGTCTCGGACTGTGAGAGAGCAGAGAGGCTCCTGAGGTGCTCCGAGTTAGGAGATGGGTCTGCGGTCGAACTGATGGAGAAGATGTTGGCATTGATGGGCATGGACGACGGGCATTTTCTGTTTGCCCACCTTTTCCTCCGGAACCTCCCAACAGAGGCAAGAGTGGTCCTTGCCAATTCGCTGTTGCTGGCCGCGCGTGACTACCGTGCGCTAGCCCAGGAGGCAGATAGGATCATCCTCACCACCAGAGCCCTCACAATGAACGAGGCGGCGTCGGAACCCAGCAAGACGACCAGCGGAGGCAAGGAGCCGGTGACGGTAGCGGCAGCAGGGGCTGCCGCTACCGTCGCCGGCAAAATTCTTAATGAAAGTGATTACTTACTTTACTTACTTTCATTACTTAATTTTACTTACTTACTTTACTTACTTTACTTACTTTCATTACTTCTTAAGTAATGAAAGAAAGTGTTCCACATGGGGTGGAACACTTTATCACCACCACTGGGCCGCCCATTTTCGCACAACCTCGGCACCTGGACGCAGCTAAACTGGCCATAGCGTGCGAGGAGTTTGCCAACTTGGAAAGGTTGGGCATCATCAGGCGCTCAGACAGCCCATGGGCATCCCCGCTGCACATGGTCCCTAAGGCCGAGGGATCGTGGTGACCGTGCGGAGATTTCCACAGGTTGAATAACGCCACAGCGCACGACCGCTACCCGATTCCCCATATTCAGGATTTTTCCATTCACCTCGCAGGGGCACACATTTTTTCTAAAATAGACCTGGTCCGTGGTTACCACCAGGTCCCGGTGCATGTGGAGGACATACCCAAAGCAGTGGTAATAACTCCGTTTGGCTTGTTTGAGTTTTTACGCATGCCCTTCGGATTAAAAGGTGCGGCACAGACATTCCAACGCATGATGGATGCAGTGTTGCGCGATCTGCCGTTTGTGTTTGTCTACCTGGATGATATCCTGGTGGCCAGAGCGTCTGAGGACGAACATGTAACCCACCTCAGGACGGTTTTCCGGAGGTTGGAAGAGCACGGGTTAATAATCAACCCCGTGAAATGCCAGTTCAGCGTGACGGGGATTGGCTTTTTGGGGCACCGCGTCTCACCGGAGGGAGCGATACCCTTGCCCGACAAGGTGCACGCCGTGGTGAATTTTCCCCGGCCTCAGACGGTCAGGGCACTGCAAGAGTTTTTGGGGATGGTTAACTTTTATAACCGGTTCCTCCCCCGCGCAGCTCAGCTCATGCAGTCATTGTACGCTGCGCTCAAGAAACGGAAACCGGTGGACAGAGTCGAATGGACTCCGGAGCGGGAGCAGGCATTCTCTGAGGTTAAAACAGCCCTGGCAAACGCTGCACTGTTGGCGCTCCCGAACCCGGCAGCCCAGATAGCGCTCACTACCGACGCCTGGGACGTGGCCATAGGGGCCGTCGTGAAGCAACGCGTCGCTGGTTCTTGGCAGCCGCTCGCTTCTTTCAGCAAGGCTTTGCGCGACAGTGAGCGTAAATACAGCGCGTTCGACAGGGAGTTGCTGGCTCTCCACCTGGCCATACGCCACTTCCAGTTCTGGCTGGAAGGGCGCAGCTTCACCGCGTTCGTGGACCACAAGCCGCTAACGTTCGCGATGGCCAAGGTTTCGGAACCATGGTTGGGCCGGCAGCAGAGACAGCTGGCCGCGATCTCGGAGTTTACGACCGATATTCAGCATGTGTCGGGTAAACTGAATGTGGTGGCGGAGTCCCTCTCGCGTGCAGTAGTGGCCCCGGTCTGTGTAGGGATAGATTATACAGCCATGGCCGCAGAGCAGATTGGTGATGTGGACGTGCGCACGCCCCAGTCTGGACCAACAGGGTTAAGGCTGGAGAGCAGAGTGCTGCAAGATGGCAGCCCCCCTCAATCTGCGACGTCTCCACGGGACGCCCGCACCCGTTGGTCCCAGTTGCTTGGCGCCGCCGAGTGTTTGAGTCAGTTCACGCTCTGGTGCACCAGATAATCCCGCGCTAGACAGCTGTCCGTCTCAGCATTTGCAGCATAGCGCAGATTCAGGCACGCTGCCGGGCCGGGCCCACCACTGTTTTCCATGCGCTTTTGTGCCAAAAACTTTGAAGAATACAGCATTCGTTTTTGTCAGGCACGATGCCGACCGCCCCCCATTGCGCCCACCCTATGATGGCCCATTCAGAGTGCTGGAAACAGGGGACAAACATTTTTTGTTAGACTTGGGGGGTCGTAGGGAGAAAATATATATAGACAGACTTAAGCCCGCCTTTGTGGTGGCGGACGAGCAAGTGTTGTTGGCTCGGGCCCCTCGGTGTGGAAGACCCCCACGGAGAACTCCCCAAGTAAACGATTCATCAGAGCAGCCACACAGGAAAGTCGATGTTTCCCCCCCCACCTCGCCATTGCCCACCCGCAGATAGACACACCCCCAGGAGCCCCCCACCGACACAGCAGTGCCGCGGAGGCGGAGAACCCCTGTTACAGCAGATACGGGAGGAGACTGAAGCCAAAAGGACGTGAGGACTGAAACTCGGTCTGAGATTCTGGGGGGGGGGGCAGTGTAGACGCTGGGATAAGCATCTCAGACTGGATGCAGAGGGTAAACAGAGAAGGACAATAGGTATTGAGATGGGAGAGATTATGGTGAGGTATCAGGAAGGAGTAGCTGGGGGGAGAAGGGTTGAATGTACAGTGGTACCTCTACTTACGAACGTCTCTACATACGGAATTTTCAGGTTACGACACGCCTCAACGGGAAAATATTGCCTCTTGTTACGAACGAAATTTCAGGATACGAAAGGCAAAAAAAGTACGCACTCCTCGCAGCTCCCGTAGTTTACCGAACGTAAACATACCTGTAGCTGCTCTGCCATTGGCTATCGCCTAGCATCTTCCTGGTATCCCATTGGCCACGAATCACCCGGAAAAAGTGTTCACTAGTCGGGCTATCGCTCACTATGATGATGTTTGCCTTGCACATTTTCGAAGGATCGTTACAAGCTGACAAAAACAAACGTCCTTGGATCGTTTCTTCACAAAACGTCAGGCAAAAACCACTGATGAGACAGAACATGAACCAAAGGAGGCAAAAGGTGACGCCGACGCTGACGATCGCAGTTAAAAGGTAAATGAACATAATTTTTATTATTCTTTCGCTTTTATTATTCTTTCTCTCATTTTAAACTCTCATTTTATGTTTATTGTGCAGTAATCTAATTGTAACATGTATTTGTTACATGTTTTGATGCGTTTTTACGATTTATAAAAAATTTATGCCCGAATTTTGGGGGGCTTGGAACGGATTACGGCATTTACATGTAAAACGCGCCTCTACTTACGGAATTTTCACGTTACGAGAATTCTTCCGGAACGAATTAATTTCGTAAGTAGAGGTACCACTGTATTGTGATGTGAGATGTCATGCAGATGTGAGATGGGCGGATGATATAAAAGGAGAGACCCTGGTGTATTGAAGTGATGCTTTTTCTGTGTATGACTGATGTGAGAGTGAATAAAGTTGTCTGTGGCACGAGTCTGACTCCGTTATTTGCACTCTCCACAAGAGGCTCATGTTAATGGATGGGTCCAGTCGCCTCATATCTTCCAGGTGAACGACTGCACAATGGTAAGTGTAGCCCTGCTGAAAATGTGGGGGATAAATAACTCTGGACAAAATACATAAAATAATGAGTAAAACATGCAGTGAATTTCTTTTATGGATTTAATCAAAGAATGTCTACAGACATTTTGCTTTGAGAACATAAGACGATGATTCTATGGTTGAGTAAAAACAGGAAAAAGGAAAATGTGATGGTGTCAATGTAGTTCACATGCTATGTTTAATATTAATTTGTAAATGTATTTAAGTTTCAGGAAAAATGCCTGATAACACTGGTCAACACCAAATTTATTGTCTTAAGTTTTTTTTAGCTGATTTAGGACAATTTTGATGTGCTGAATCCAAAAATCACATTGGTTTTGCTCAATCAGGTCAACTTTTTGAATTATGGCCACGTTTTATACGTTTTGTTTATATGTACGGGTATTTTCGCTTTATATGATGCAAAATTCTTTTTTATGTCTTGAAATTCTCCGAATTTTTAACAATGATGATGTAACATTCAATTTACATGTACTTACATTTATATAAAGGTAAGTACATGCACAGTACTAAGTAAGTACAGGTTTTTACTTAGCACCTGATCAAAAGAAATGGATGTCATTTTTGGATTCAGCGGTGCAAAATTGTCTTAAATCTGTTGAAAAAACACCGACAACTTACAAAAAATTATTTTTGTAGCCCTGTGTAATTAACCTATGGTAAATGGAGGGTGTGGTGGGAAATAACAGGCTGACAGAGTAAGAGGGAACCAGAGGACCGGAAGAGAGGACGGAGGAGAGAGAAAAAAGAAAGGAGGAATGAAGCACGAGGACAGTGACAGCAGAGAGGCAGCAGTGTCCAATAAGTTCGGTAACTTAACCAAACAGCAGTTAATAACTTGGCTTAAGTTCACCTTGTGCTCGTGTGTGCCCGACGATACCACTGAAAGCCGCTGACCCTGCAAGGAGGAGGGCTGGTGTGGAGGAGCTGGCTGTTATCCACTGCTGAGGCCTGCTTGTCCGTGTGCTGTGGCTGGGCCGCTGTGGTGCCGACTGGAGGAGCCGGGTGTTGCCGAGGAGGAGAGGGTGTGGCCCATCTTCGGGTGGAGGACGGATACTGTGAACGTTTTCCTGGGACTGGGAGCTGAGGACATCCAGCCGTGAGCCAGGGCTCGTTTGCTTTCCTTGCCAGAGAGGGAGGAGAGGACGCGTCTGCTTCGACAGGGCAACAACAGGCCTGCAACGTTTTTCTTTGTTTGGTTTTTTTTGGTGTGAGTGGGCCCACCATTGAATTATAGTTAGTGCACATTATATTAAAGACTCTTAGGTAATAGTTTACAATACGTTTATTTTGCTGGTATAAGTTTTATGCATTTGAAATTATTGCTTTATTTTTTATGATATAGTATTCCATTGAGAGGGTTTCATTTGTGCATTGTTTTTTTTATTTGCTAAACGAAGAATTTTGAGTTAAATGATATTTCAAAGGGTATTGGTTTTTTTGTTTCAGAGATTATTTTTGTTGTGTGAAGTATTCAAGTGAACAAAACAAAGTCTGAAAATATAGTAACATTCGTTTATTTTCTACCTCTAAAAATTTTTTATTAACCCCTTGCACTCTGGTCAATTTCCCTAAAAACGCCTAAAAATAACGTACCCAAAGTAAATCAAAACCTGTTCTTCAACCCTTTGCAGCATCTTCATGGGGTTGGTCTCATTTGAAAGAAAACACTTTGAATTTTTTGGCAAAACAGTCATAATGTCTCTTAAGTGCTCCTGCCACTGAGTAACAGTCATCTAAACATACTGAACTTGAAGAAAATAAAGTTCGCCTGGGTGTTTTTTTGGATACAAATGCTTGCAAATAACACACAGCTGTCAGATCCGGGCTGGAAAATGCAACAGAAATGTAGAACCAAGTGCTATCCAGCTGAGGTCAAAATTTTGTAACAATACCACAAAAAATGAATATATTACACAGCTTTTTTGTCAGGTTGTTCCCAGGCGTTTTTGAACTGTGCCAAATTGTGCCAAATGGCACAGTTTGGAAAAACGTCTGTAACTTTTAAATGATTCAATATAGAAGCTTCATCTTGGGCTCTAATGAAAGGTGACACTCAGGGCTGTGTGTGTGTGGGGGGGGGGGGGTTGTTTATTCATTCATGAATGAATGAATGAACAAACAAGCCCCCACACACAAAGAAGCATGCCACATAAAAAATGTGTGGCTTTTTTTTTTTTTTTACAAGAAAAAATAACCTACAGTGCACTAAAAATTATACTAAAATATCTGTAATGTAGAGGATAACAACTCCCACCCCCCACCTCCCGCTACAGAGGACGGACATTGTCCATCGCCACATGACGGACCGTGCGCCGCGGTCTACTACGCACAGTTGTACTAAAATATCTGCAATATATCTGCAATCCGCTGCAGAAGAGTAGTGGGGGGGGGGGGCGTTCACGGTCCGGACGCAGCGCACGGACCGGTCCGTCATGTGGCGATGACGCACAGTTGTAATGTACCGATCGGTCAAAAGTCATTTTCATTACAATTTTCAGGGATAAAGAATAATTTAGCTTATAACACTTAACTGTCCACAACAGCAGCGTCGCTGGCGAACTTTTCTTCCTCATTGTCAGACGAACATGACGCTGGTCCGCTTGTTACGACTCGTGGTTCTGGTCATGCGACCCGGTCAAACCATGATTCCATTATTGCGGTTTTGTGCTTCTGCGGCGGCATGAAATAAAGCGGCGTTGTTGGAGGTTTTAAGTAGAGTTTTATTATCATACCACTGTCACGAGCTCCGCTCCCGGCGCCGTGCATGAGCGCCGAGAGTGAGCCCACGGCTCTCAGAGAAGGGACACAAGCTGTGTCCTGCAGCAGGGTTGAAGTCAGATTGAGAGTGAGAGAGTGTTTTTGTTACAGAGTTGCAGCATATATACTCGACCACAACAATACATCAAAGGGCCATACCCCAGCAGTTAGTATGATCAAAGAGATAACAGAACAGGCATAAGACATTTGCATTTGAGAGACATATTGATCTCAGTCCCTAGGTCACAGTGAGGACAGGACGCATGAGTACAATGCATGAAAGGCAACAATTAACATCACATTGGTGAGCCAGACGAAACGCGTCTGCCTGTAGACATTAATACACATTACACTGTTCTGTTACTTGCTCTAGCCGAGCGCTGTGTTTGACCAGTCTTTTTGTGGAGATTTACCTCAAAGCACATCTACATATGTAAGATGACAAGATGCATGAACACTTTAACTTCACGGCTGTAAACGCAGCGTGAAGCGGAAAAACCCAGGAGTGCGAGCTGACTGTCTCTGTGTTCTGTCTGTGTGTTGTGGGGGGTTGAATTAAACTGCTACACTTCCATGATTGCGGTTTTGGCGAACGATTTTTCAAAACAAATAAGAACAGTAGTAAGAAAAAAAGACTGGCGAACGGTGTCACCCAGCGGCTTACACAAAACAGATTTGACGCACGCTTTCAATTGTCGAACTTCTCTGCTTCAATTGGCTCGCTGTATTCGCAGCCGTTGGTAGGCGGGTCCTTCTTGCTAGGTTTTCAGTCATTGGTTCTTCAAGGTTTCTGAAACCCAATTCAAGGCTCTTATTAGTCGAATGAGAGGTCTGTGGGATAACCCCCACAACAGACTGCGACAAGCACAGCGCTCGACTAGAGCAATTAACATAACAGTGAAATGTGTGTATTAATGTCAACAGGCAGCCCAGCTTCGTCTAGCTTTTTCCTCCTCAGTGCTGTGATGCTGATTTGCCATTCATGCATTGTGTTCATGCTTCCTGCTTTTGCTGTGATATAAATGTCCCATGCCTTTCATGTATTGTCTGTAGTTGGGTGTATAAGCTGCATCGCTCTGTAACTCATTCTCTCACTCTGACGACTGCTTCTACTACTGCTGCTGAGAGCCTGAGGACCTGCTCCAGCCTGCTCACCCAAGGGCTGGAGCGAGTTCCTATGATGGCGGTATGATTTAATAAACCTACTTAAAACCCTCATTTCGCTGCCTATTTTATCATCCGCCACACTGGTGACCCGACGCTGAAAAGAACACGCTGCCAGCGAACGCAGCACCCGGTGGTGATGCTCCGACGACAAGCGAACACAGCAGCCTGACGCAAATGATCTGCCCTCCCTTCTGCTTCAGGGAGACCTCGACGCAGAGCCACCACCAGGCGAACTCTCTGGACATCACCCACGACCGGGAAAGCCGCAGCAAGCTTCATGGTGAGATCTGCACGCCTGAGATCTGCACATCCACGCTGGGACCGGCCGCTGTCACAGCTCCTCCACACGAGAGCGCACGCACCTCGTCCTCTCTCCACGACGGCGACCTCCAGGGCCGACGGAGAACGCAGCGCGTGGCCTGAACGCACCATGACCCAGCACAGCAAACTACCGCAACAACTACAACAGGGATGATTATCGGCGCCGACTACGCTGGTCTCCAGCAAGCTCCCTGACCCTGACTCTCCTCTCCAGCAGGCCCACCCACGCACGGAACCCCGGCACATGCACCGGGGAGTTACGAGGACGGCGCACCACGCACGGGACACATACGGCTCCACAGACCGCCATCGTCCTTCGCCGCTGCACACAGAGCCTTCAGGGTTGCTCGTACACCTGAGGCACGCACGCAGCTTGCTCACAGGATTTTCTAATGGTCTTAGCCATGGCGCACATGGGGAATTCAGCAGTCTGCGGTCCCCGAAGGCTTTAAGGTTGTGCCCGCACCTAAAGTCAACACGCCAAGTCCCTTTGCTTTTGTTTTTTTTTTCTTACAGCCGCTATGCATCCTCGCCGCTCCTGTTTTTCTTCATGGCCGCTGTTAATCCTCGCTGCTCCTGTTTTTCTTCATGGCTGCTACCTCGCAGGACTTAATCGCGAGAGGAGTCAGTGACTAATTTTTTTTTTCCTTACAGCCGCTGTGGATCTCCGCACGTTCAACGGGACAGCCCCTCAACATCGGGGATCCACAAGCAATTTTTGCGCTGCCCAGACGATTTCACCGTCCCGGGCCGGCACTTGCTACCCCCACCCCCCACCCCTCCACCTCCGCCTGAACAGAGCTTTCCCTGCTTGCTGCCAAAGCCGGACTATCGAGGCCTCAGCCGCCTGCTGAGCCCTCTGGGGGGGGAGTAGTGTGGGATAACCCCCACAACAGACTGGGACAAGCACAGTGCTCGACTAGAGCAATTAACATAACAGTGAAATGTGTGTATTAATGTCAACAGGCAGCCCAGCTTCGTCTAGCTTTTTCCTCCTCAGTGCTGTGATGTTGATGTGCCATTCATGCATTGTGTTCATGCTTCCTGCTCTTGCTGTGATGTAAATGTCCCATGCCTTTCATGTATTGTCTGTAGTTGGGTATATAAGCTGCATCGCTCTGTAACTCATTCTCTCACTCTGACAACTGCTTCTACTACTGCTGCTGAGAGCCTGAGGACCCGCTCCAGCCTGCTCACCCAAGGGCTGGAATGAATTCCTATGATGGCGGTATGATTTAATAAACCTACTTAAAACCCTCAGTTCGCTGCCTATTTTATCATCCGCCTCAGGTCAATCAAATTTAAACCAATCAAAGCACTCCTTTGGCTTTCTGTTCGCGGCTGTGTCTGTAGTGGAAGGACGGAAATGCACCTTTTTTCTTTTCAGTGCGCACTAGGACGCAGAGACGTGACCGCCCGCGGTATCCCGGAGTGCAAGAGGTTAAATATTTGTTCTTGTTTGTTAAAAGGTTGTCTGGGTCACTTATTTTAAATGTAGTTTATAAATACCAAAACCCCTGTGTTAAACTGTTTATTGTCAATATTTTTATATTTATTCCACTCATTTAGGTAAACCTTTGTAGTAGCTACCTTTAAAAAAAACAACAAACCCAACATCCCATCTTATTTTGGATAAAGCATGTTTGTTTAAGGGTTTTTAATTCCGTGAAAAGTGCTGGATGTAGTGTTGTTCTTAGGACATATTATGGTGTGACACGGGTGGTGGCTTCACCTTCCGGTTCCGCCACCACCCGGAGTATAAGAGGGCTGTGTGGAAGAGGGGCAGTCTCTTTGACCACCTCTCAGCCTAGCGGGAGCGCCTCTGTATAAACTGTGAGTCTATAATAAAGTCTTGTCTAGTTCACCATTCGGTCTCATCATTGGTTCATGTTTTACATGCATAACATTTGGTGATGAGGATAAAAGTATGGATGCTGGTGTGTCTACAATTCAGCCATTTTTGGAGTCTCCGGGAGAGCCTCCAGTCCCTTGGGAGAGATGGTTTGCCGCATTCCAAAATTACTTGGTGGCTGTGAACCTTGGTGAACCGAAGAAAATATGGACTCGGGCAATTCTGGTCCATAATTTAGGTATGGAAGGACAGTGTAGTCTTGCTACCTTGGGTGCTAGCGATAGCATCGAGGACGTTGTTGAGCTAATGGCGCAACATTTTTGCACCCCTGTGAGCGTCATTGTCCGGAGGATTCAGTTTCAGCAGCACCACCAGCAGACCGGTGAGTTGGTGCAACGATATGTTGTGGACATGCGTCAGCTGGCTGAAGACTGCCAGTTTGGAGCATTGGAGGAAGAGATGGTCCGTGACCAGTTGGCGGAGCACATGCTTTGCTTGACAACACGGTTGAGGCTCCTCACGTACTTTGGCGAATTGACATTAGCCATGGCTGTCGAGATAGCTCAGCAGTGTGAAGCAGGGGACAAACTGTCATGTGACCTCAGTGAGAGAGCTACGCTGCACCGCTCTGAATCACAGTCAACGGTGCAGGCTGTAGATGCGGACAGCAATGACGGCATGCAGGAGGAGGAGGAGGAGGAGTACGCTACCGCTGTGACGATAAGGTCCGCCCTGGGATCACCCAGGTGTTTGGGTTGTGGGTCCACCAAGCACCGTTATAAGGCTAGAGAGTGTCCGGCAAGAGGACGATACTGCGGCACGTGCAGATTCTTGCATCATTTCGCCAGGGCATGTTACAGGTTTGAGCGAGGGGATCCGAGATACATGGAGGATCTCCCCACTCACCTCCCACGGTTGTTTGCAGTGTATCCCCAAGCGTCAACAGCTGTTCTTTCTGTATGGTGGAACTGGACGGAGTGACGGTGCCGTTGCTGGTTGACATGGGAGCACTGAGATCAGTGTTGGACTGGGAAACCGTGTGGAGTTCCTTCTCACAGTCTCGGGTTGGAGAAGAGCAGTCGGGCTGTGGTCTATGGGACTGGCTGGTTCCGCAAACGATGGACGGAGCTGTGTAGGACAAACTTTGCCTAGTAATCTAGACAGTGTGCAGGACCAATTCCATTCAGGGCCATCACAGGAGGGTCCTGGTAATAGCACTCAAGTAACCCTAGTTGAGGGAACTGGGTGGCGCAGTGGGACGCCCATGACGGTGGGTGGCGCAAAGTGGAGGGCCCATTCTGCTCCTGGATTTTGGCTGGAATCAACCGGCGAGCAGGGGGTCACAATGGCGACGCCGATGACGAAAATGACAGCAAGCGGGGCAGGACCGGCTGGCACGGTAAAACAACGTGCCATTCAGGGACACTGGAAGCTGAGTCGGGCTCCTCTGGGAGTCGCTGATGTAGTCCGACCTAGAGAGAAAGCCCGGGCGAGAAGGGTTCGAAGCAAACAACGAGACGACCAGGGGCAGCTGCAGGTGGTGGCTGTTCGGGAGGATGGCTCCCTTCAACTGTCTGATGGCTCCTGGAGACATCCCAATGAGCTGCGGCGCACCAAAGAAGAAAAGGAGGTGTTTGGGACTCAGCGTGGGCCATCCCTGGGCATGAGGAAAAGAAGGTGCTCCGGAGGGGAATCATCTTATGGTTTTTCTGGGGGGGTGGTTCCTTTACTGGGGCAGGCTGATGTTTGGGGAATGTTGTGTTTATTGCATGGAGTTGGTATAAATAATAAGTTGTTTATTGAGTTTCTTAATGAAGTATAATCTGTTTGTATATACTGTATGTTCATTCTGATAATGGGATTGTTTTGTATTTTGTTATTTATGTAGGACACGGCAGTTTTGGTTTAATGGACTGTATTTAGTTGAGATGGCAGAATAATCCGTCTGGCCATGTGGGGGTGGAACGGTAGTCCGCCTGTTCCCCCCTAGCTTTAGTTGTTTTGTGTGAATGTTATAGGCCCTGATCTATTTCTGTTTAATTTTAGTGCGTGATTCGGGTTCTAAATTGGGGAGGGTCTTGATTGTGTGTGTGTTTTGGACCTTTTTGAAGGGGGGGTGTAGTGTTGTTCTTAGGACATATTACTGGGACATATTACTATAGGACATATTATTGTCACTATTGAGGGTGACAATATGTATGGGTACATATTCATACCATCTAAATAGACGGTTATGCTGTTTAGTCCATCTAGCTACAATGCTCCGCACTGTGTATATATACAGTATATATTTATGTGTACATATGTATATTCACTGCTCTTATTTTCTTATCTTCTAAATTATTGCTGTGAGTGTTGCTATCCCTGTGCTGTTGCAATCCTGGAATTTCCCCATTGTGGGACTAATAAAGGCTTATCTTATCTTATCTTATCTCATATTATGGTGTGACACAGGTGGTGGCTTCACCTTCCAGTTCTGCCGCCACCCGGAGCATAAGAGGGCTGTGCAGAAGAGGAGCAGTCTCTTTGACCACCTCTCAGCCTAGCAGGAGTGCCTGTGTATAAACTGTGAGTCTATAATAAAGTCCTGTCTAGTTCACCATTCGGTCTCGTCATTGGTTCACGTTTTACATACATAATAGTGGAGTGCTACATAAAAAATGGGAGGCACCGCTGGGATTATTGTTAAAAACTAAACTGTCATCTCTGCTGGAGTCCAAGTCCCACCCTATGCAGGACATACTGAATGCACTGAGGAGCTCATTTAGCAGCAGACTACATCATCCTAGGTGCGTGACCGAGAGGTTTCGCAGGTCCTTCCTACCTACGGCTGTCAGACTGTATAACCTAAGCAGGGCTGCTCGCAGAGATAGCAAAAAAACGTGACGACCTAATAGTATTGAATGCAAAAGACGCAACAGACTTACACAAATGGTCCCCTCCGGTATACAACTAGGACAATATCAGTCGCTATGGAGGGTGACAATATGTATGGGTACATATTCATACCATGTAGGGTAACTAAATAGACAGTTGTGCTGTTTAGTCCATCTAGCTACAATGCTCCGCACTGTGTATATATATTTATATATTTATGTGTACATATGTATATTCACTGCTCTTATTTTCTTATCTTCTAAATTATTGCTCTGAGTGTTGCTATCCCTGTGCTGTTGCAATCCTGGAATTTCCCCATTGTGGGACTAATAAAGACTTATCTTATCTTATCTTAAATTTAGCTGAGTTTTGTGTCTGGCCCAGACAACCCATTTTTCAGTCTAAAGATAAAAAAAGACTGAATGAAAATAAATAAATTTTATTTGTGACGTTACAAAGTTAAAAAAAAAAAAGCATCCTAACAGCTAACATAAACTTGAAAAAAGAACAATTTTAAATAAAAAAAGATAAGAAACAACCTATTTAAAAATAAATAATTACGGCACCAGAGGGAAGGCACAGTTACAGCACTGGTGTAAAGGAGAAGGCATTGACCCATCACAAGCCTTACTACTGAAAGGTGTTCCCGAAGATACAGAGGTTGGGTTCATCGAAGAAACTCTGCAAACCGTCAAAGCTCTAGGACGTGTTAGAGTAAGCAGATGAATATATGTGACCCCCCCCCCCCCCCGAATCAATGTCTTACTGTACTGTGTGAATGCAGGTAGAAAGTAAACATGCACACCCTCCCCTTGGATGTGTTACCTGAGGGCAGTGATTCGCCTTGGCATATCTTTGGGCATTCAGAAGAGGAAACTGACCCTCCTGACTCAGTTTTCAGAGGTGAGTCACAGGTGCCTCTCCCAGATCCAAGCCCCATTTCCCCTCTTCATGCATCCACCCCTGAGGCTATCATCAGAGCAGTGGGAGATATTTTGGAAAAGACATCCAAGGCCCCTGATGATAATAGTATCTATCGGTGACTGCAGACCTTCTCAGGGATTGTCCCCACACCTCCTGGAGAAGAGCACTTGGAGAACTGGATAGAGCAAGCTCAACTGATGATAGAAGAGCATGAACGACCTGATAAAGAAAAGAAGATGAAAATGATAGAAAGTGTAACTGGTCCTGCTTTGGAAATCTTGCAAGCTGTAAGAGCTAATAATCCCAATGCAACATCCCAAGCGTACGCTGATGTAATTGAGACCACATTTGACACCCCAGAAACAGGTGAAGAGCTCTACTTTGCTTTCAGATTGCTTTGCCAGCATCCAGGTGAAAAACTTTCTGTTTTCCTAAGAAGAATGGAAAGACTGCTTAATAAAGTTGTTAAAAAGGGAGGGTTGTCACCTGCCTCCAAAGACAAAGCCTGCCTTAACCAACTCGTTAAAGGTGCCACCAGATCTGATATGATGATGTTAAGCCTGCACTTAAGGGAGTGAAGAGATAAGCCACCCACCCACCTTTTTGCAGCTATTAAATGAGGTGCACACTGAGGAAGAATACGAGGCCTCCCGCCACAGATTTAACCCCACTAAACCAGTACATGTCAAAACTGCTGCTATAACATGGTCCCAGAGGAGGTCGGAGCAGCACTGGACAAACCAACGCACCCCAAATCGCCGGAGTCCTGGACGGCAGTGGAGCCCGAGTTCAGGCAAGTGTGCTCCATTATGTCAATACCTCAGATGTCAATGTCACACTGCCCGAGTCATGGCGAGGAGGGCCCAGGGCAGCTCGTAGTAGCCCTCGGGGCCGCCTCACCGAGCTCTGCCCCTGCCGCTGCCGGCGACCCTGACCCAGTCTCTTTTTCTCTCCCTCCGGGGTCGGAGCCCCCTGCCAGGGTCACCGGAGAGCAGCTGACCTCACCGGAAGCCGTCGAGGATCGGGATGCAGTGCCAGGTGACGTTGGGAGCACCACCTCCCTCACTGGGGAGGCCACCGTGGGAGCAATGAGGCCCCAGATACGGGTCACTGCTGGTGCAACGGTGCTCCAACCGGAGCCCATCGTGGGTGCAGCTGAGCCTCAGCCAGAGGTCACCGTGGGTGCAGCTAGGCTCCCGCTGGAGTCCATCGTGGGTGCAGCGGAGCTGGCCCGGTCGGGGGCCACCGCGGGTGCCGTTACGGACCACTCTGAGGACACCGTGGAGGTCCCCTCTCCCTGGTCCGGTTACCCACCAGTGAACCTTCCAGTGGGTAGGCCGCCTCCTGCTTCACCCCTTTGGTCCTGGTGGCTGAGCAACGCTGGCCGGCCGCCAGAAGAATTGACTCCCCGGGTCAGGTGGCTCATGTTTTCCGGCAGGCCACTGGACTCCATCCACCGAACCTTCTGCTGGGCCTGGGACTGTGGGCGGCCTCCTGAGCCCCAATGCCCATGGACTTGGGGGGGTTAATTGAGGCCCCTGGGTGGGGTGTGTGTTCCCACCTTTCCTGTTCCCCCTACCTCCCACCCGAGTTCGGGTTGTTTGTTCCTGTTTGGGGGGGGGGGGGGGTGTTGGGATGTCTCTTTGGGTGTCTGGGAATCCACCCCTTAAAGGGGGAGCTCTGTCAGCAACCAAGCCGGCTTGGTTTCCCCCAGCTCGGTCCTGGCTGCTCTATGGGTATGTGCCACATTGTATGTATGTTAGTATGCATTTCTGTGTGCTTTGCCATGCCCATAGCCACTGCCTTCTGGCCGACAGCGGGGAGGCAGCCTCTTGCGCTCACGCTGGAGTGAGCACTGTCTAACTGTCTGCCAGTCGGACCATGCCCCCTCTCTATTGCTACCAGCTGTTCCCACTCCCGTGTGCCATCTTACCGCTCCTCGCCCAGGTGCAACCACTTTGTGAAACCAGCAATGCATGTTCTTAAGGAGCCTGTCTCCAGTCAGGCATTACTGGGTCATTGTACTCCATTAATGGTCTGCGTGCATCATATGGCGTCTCGTCTAAGGATTGTAACTCGGAGCTTAATTTGGGACACACTTGGTCAGCTCCAGTATTGTGAGTATTACTGTGCGTGTTTTCCCGGTGACCTCACTCTTGACTGTTGAGCGTCCTGGAGGACTCCTTAGTTTTGGAGCCACTGTTAATCATAGACATTGTAACTGTTTGCCTGTGTTGTGTCTAATAAATGTGTGTGGTGTAACCTGTGCTTAAATCCTCATCCTTTTTCCCCTCCTCCGTGCGCTGTGGAGAAGCGCACAGGAGCTCATGACAAGAGTGTCATGGATGGCCCTCACGAGCCATCATAAGACGCCACTCAGCCGGTGAGTTTGCACAGTTTTATTAAAGGAAAAGGGTGAAATGACAAAATAACAAGCCACGGGGGGCTAAAGCACACTACAACGATATACAGTCAAAGATAGGGGAGAATGGATACATAAGGAGACACACTTATGAATATAGACGAAGGGTAGTCAACGTCTGAACAGTGGGATGCTCGATAACGTCAGACAAGGGGAAGTTTTTGACGAGACTGACGCACGTTTCGCTCTCAGCTACCCTCTTAAGTAGAGAGCCGCTGATGAGGCGAAATGCGGCTCAGCTGTCAACTTTGACAGCGGGAAGCCCCTCCGAGCGCTGTCACAATAAAAGCTCAGAGAGCCAAAAGGGGCACACACACGTCAGATGGGAGAAAATAATGCATGGCCCGAGCGCGGATGAGATCGGCGCTCGAACCATGGCAAAGAGGAGCCGTGTGTTGCTGAGGAGTAGAGGGTGTGTCCCATCTTCGGGTGGAGGACGGACACTGTGAACATTTTCCTGGGACTGGGAGCTGAGGACACCCAGCTGTGGGCCAGGGCTCGTTTACTTTCCTTACCAGAGAGGGAGGAGAGGACTCGTCTGCTGCCACGGAGCAACAACAGGCCTACAATGTTTTGTTTTTTTTGGTGTGAGTGTGGATGTGTGTGAGTGGGCCCGTGATTCAATTATAGTTAGTGTATATATATTAGACACTCATATATTAAAGACTCTTAGGTAATAGTTTACAATAAGTTTATTTTGCTGGTATAAGTTTTATGGATTTGAAATTATTGCTTTATTTTTTTATGATATAGTATTCCATTGAGAGGGTTTAATTTGTGCATTGTTTTTATTATTATTTATTCATTTGCTAAACGAGGAGTTTTGAGTTAAATAATATTTCAAGTGTAGTGGACCACCAGGAGGTCCCACTCTCACCCAGTGACTTGGGGAGTAGGGGGAAGGGGCAGGAAATGTAAATGTAAGGTGCCTTGGTGCCCAGGGGCAGAAATGTGTAAATATATGCTTCTTGACACCTGGGGCAGGAGGTGTAAATGTATGCACTCTTGGCGCCAAAGAGGAGGAGGCAGAAGGTATAAATGTATATGCCTTGGCGCCAGGAGTTCATTCTTGTTGTTGGAGTGAATAAAGTTCTGAACTGGCAGCTCTCGTGCCTTGTCACATCATTTCTCCACACTGGTGACCTACGACGTGAAAATGCTCAGGCTGGAAGACGAAGCGAGCTCCTCTTTGGGAACACCCATGCTAGGGTTTCCCCCCGAGACCCCGGCCTCATTCACCATGGTGATCAAGCTCCCGGACTTCTGTTTTCATGACCTGGCTGCCTGGTTCATCCATGTGGAAGCTCAGTTTGCTCTCCGTGGAATTTCTGCAGATGACATGAGATACTATTATGTGGTGGCTTCGCTAGACCCACGTTCAACTCAGTGCGCCATGAGCCTGCTCCGAGACCCCCACCCCGGGGGAAATACGACACTTTCAAACAGCTGCTGTTACAGCATTACACCCTTTCCGATGGGGAGAGAGCGGAGAAGCTCCTCCCCCACTCTGTTAGGAGACTGCTCGGCTGTGGAGTTAATGGAAAGTATGCTGGCTTTGCTGGGCACAGAAGACGGATCTTTTCTCTTCACCCATCTCTTCCTGAGGAAACTGCTGGTTTCGGTGTGGACAATTTGTGCCAACTCACTGTGGCTGGCTGCCAGGGCCTACCGCGCACTGGTGGAAGAAGCAGACCGCATTATCCTGGCTAATAGGAGTTTTGGCATCCAGACGGTGACACCAGGATCTTCAGTGGAGTCCACTTAGGTTGCGGAGCCAAAGGTTGTAGCCAGAACAGCCACTCGGAGATGCTGAAACGGGATGGTGTGTTTCTACCATCAGTGTTTTGGTGCCAATGCACAGCGTTGTCTCCCGCCGTGCCGTTTTCAAGATGCTGGGAAACGGGCCACTGCAACAGACCGCTGGCAACAGGGAGAAGCTGCTTTTCCTCAAGGACACATGTTCCGGGAGACGGTTTTTGGTCGACTCTGGTTCCCATAAGAGTCTTATTTTGCCGGTTGGCACGGATAGGCTGGCCAAAGGCTGCAGCCCGTTATTAACTGCAGTTAATGGCTCACCTATCAAGACTTTTGGAGAAAGGTCAGTGACTATGTGTTTTCATGGACGCAACTACAAGTGGGACTCTGCCTGCTCGGTTCCTATCTTAGGTGCTGATTTTCTGTGTGCTTATGGTCTCCATGTAGATGTTGCTAATAGACATTTGGTGGATGCTATGTCTTTTTCTTCACTGCCTTGTATGGCTCGGGGAGCTGCGCCACTAACACATGCTAATTTTTTAGCCTCAGGGGACGTGTGTCAACGTGTGCTTTGTCATGGTCTGAGCGTTAATATGGTCCGCGCTCAGATCATACAGTATTTTCCTCCCGTTCTGTGTTAGTTTCCTTATGGCCTTCCGGGGTCTTATTTTGACAGCGTCTCTGCGGGGCTTCCGGCTGTCAAAGCCGAGCTGCGCAGTGACAGCTGGATTACATTCCACTAATTAGCTCTCATTATCTGTTTAATCCTCTAAGCCCTATTTAAGGGAGCAGCCGAGGTTACTCAGGGCTGCGACCTCACACGCAGAATGTTGCATCCATACAACGTTTGGCTGGAGTCCCTATGCCCGGCTTCAGTCACCCTGTGATTCTCCGTGTTCTTGTAAGTTTATTCCATAGTCTGAGTATTTCATTACTGTGTCCTAGTCGTAACTCTTGTTTGTGTTTTTGCTCATTGCTTTGTAATCATTTATCTTTCACTAATAAATATGCAAGCTCATCGGCTGCATAATGCATCTCATTAATGGTCCGCGAGGGCCACCGTTGACATGCTTTCTGATTTTCCCACGCTCACCATGCCTACCTTTTCTGCTACTGTGACCAAGCATGGGGTTGAGCATTTTATCACTACAAAGGGCCCGCTGGTTTTCGCGCGCCCACACCACCTGGATGCAGCTAAGCTAGCCATCGCGCGGGAAGAGTTTGTTAACTTGGAATGTTTGGGGATTGTTAGGTGCTCCAATAGCCCTTGGGCATCCCCGGTGCACATGGTGCCCAAGTCCGATGGTTCGTGGCGGCCGTGCAGTGATTTCCGTCGCTTGAACAACAACACTGAGCATGACCCCATCCTGCACATTCAAGATTTTTCGGTGCACCTGGCTAGAATGTGCATTTTTTTCTAAGGTGGATCTGGTCCGCAGCTACCACCAGGTCCCAGTTCGCACTAAAGACGGTGGTGATAACACCTTTCGGCCTTTTCAAGTTTCTTTGCATGTCGTTTGGGCTGAAGGGCGCAGCTCAGACTTTTCAGAGGATGATGGACACGGTGCTTTGCAACTTGCCATTCGTATTCACCTACCTAGATGACATTCTGGTGACTAGCACCAATCTGAAACAAGTTTTCCGCCGGCTGGAAGCACACGGACTGATAATTAATCTGGCGTAGTGTCAGTTTGGGTTGCCAGTGATCGATTTCTTGGTCCACCGCATCTCATCTGAGTGCGCAACTCCACTGCCGGATAAAGTGCGGGCGGTGTCAAGATTTCCCGCGTTCGCAGATTGTGAGGGCGCTGCAGGAATTTTTGGGAATGGTCAGTTTTTACAACCGTTTCCTTCCCCGGGCAGCCCAGGTGCTTCAACGGCTGTACGGCACGCTCAAGAAGAAGAAACCCATGGATAGCATCGATTGGACCCCCAATCGGGTCCAGGCTTTTGCAAGCGCCAAAGCTGTGCTCGCCAATGCAACTTTGCTGGCCCATCCATCCCCATCGGCGTGGATCGCGCTTACTACAGATGTGTCTGATGTCGCTGTAGGAGCAGTGGTGGAACAGTACGTCTCCGGTTCGTGGCAACCTCTCACCTTTTTCAGCTGTACTCTGTGCAATAACGAGCATAAGCATAGCACCTTCAACAGAGAGTTGTTGGCCCTCTACCTGGCCACGTCTCACTTCCAGTTTTGGCTCGAGGGTCGCGCATTTACCGTGTTTGTCGACCACAAGCCTCTAACCTACGCGATGTCCAAAATCTCGGAGCAGTGGTCGGCGCGGCAGCAACGTCACCTAGCCGCAATGTACACTCACTACTGACATTCAACATGTGGCCGGTAAGCTCAATGTTGTGGCTGAGTGTTTGTCACATGTGCTGATCTCTCCAGTCTACGTGGGTATTGATTTTTCCGCGTGGATTTCCCCAGCGTGGATGCCCGCCTGGGATGGGTTCACAGGTTGGTTTTCCCCCTTCAGAGAGCTGCTCGCAGGAGACCGAGTCTTTTCCCTCCCCACCTTTCCCCCCTTCAGAGGACTGTTCGCCGGAGACCAAGTCTTTTCCCTCTCCACCTTGACAGGAAGCTCCTTCGGTTGGCCCGGCCGCTCCACGTTACAGCTGTTACGGGCGATTGCTCAAGCCCAAGGTACTGGATGATTAAGGCCCCTTCTGGGTGTTTGGGGGAGGGACGTGTGGTGGACCACCAGGAGGTCCCACTCTCACCCAGTGACTTGGGGAGTAGGGGGAAGGGGCAGGAAATGTAAATGTATGCACCTGGGGCAGGAGATGTAAACATAGGCGCCTTGGTGCCCAGGGGGGAGAAATGTGTAAATATATGCACCTTGACACCTGGGGCAGGAGGTGTAAATATATGCGCTCTTGGCACCAAGAAGGAGGAGGCAGAAGGTATAAATGTATATGCCTTGGTGCCAGGAGTTCATTCTTGTTGTTGGAGTGAATAAAGTTCTGAACTGGCAGCTCTCGTGTCTCATCACATCATTCCTCCACACAAAGGGTATTGTTTGTTTTTTGTTTTGTTTTTTGTTTCAGAGATTATTTTTGTTGTGTTAAGTATTTGAGTGAACAAAACAAAGTCTAAAAATATAGTAACGTTTGTTAATTTTCTACAGCTAAAAATTCTTTATTAAATATTTGTTCTTGTTTGTTAAAAGGTTGTCTGGGTCACTTATTTTAAATGTCGTGTAAATACCAATACCCCTGTGTTAAACTGTTTACTGTCAGTATTTTTATATTTATTCCACTCGTTTAGGTAAACCTCTGTGGTAGCTGTGGATAACCCCCACAACAGACTGGGACAATCAGAGCGCGCATCTGGAGCGATTAACATTACAGTGAAATGTGTGTATTAATGTCAACAGGCAGCCTCGCTTCGTCTAGCTTTTTCCTGCCCAGTACTGTGATGTTAATGTGCCATTCATGCATTGTGTTCATGCTTCCTGCTCTTACTGTGATGTAAATGTCCCATGCCTTTCATGTATTGTCTGTAGTTGGGTATAAAAGCTGCATTGCTCTGTAACTCACTCTCTCACTCTTACCACTCCTTCTGACTACTGCTGCTGAGAGCCTGAGGACCCGCTCCAGCCTGCCTGCACAAGGGCTGCAGCGAGTTCCTATGATGGCGGTATGATTTAATAAACCTACTTAAAACCCTCAGTTCGCTGCATATTATTACTTATCCGCCATATTGGTGACCCCGAGAATGCACACTCTTTGTGCAACGCAACCTTCTGGTCTGGACAGCCACGCTGGTGACGCCGAAGAAAGCACACGCTTTGTGCGACGCAACCTTCTGGTCTGGACAGCTACACTGGTGACCCGATGACAATGAACGCAGCACCCGACAGTGATTCTCCGACGACAAGCGAACGCAGCAGCCTGACGCAAATGATCTGCCCTCCCGTCTGCTACAGGGAGACCTCGACGCAGAGTTACCAGGCGAAACTCTCCGGAGATCACCCACGACCGAGAAAGCTGCAGAAAACTTCATGGTGAGATCTGCACGCCTGAGATCTGCACATCCACACTGGGACCGGCCGCTCTCGCAGCTCCTCCACACGAGAGCGCACGCACCTCGTCCTCTCTCCACGACGGCGACCTCCAGGGCCAACGGAGAACGCAGCGCGTGGACCTGAACGCACCATGACCAATCTACAGCAACACACTGAACAGGGATGATTATCGGCGCCGACTACGCTGATCTCCAGCAAGCTCCCTGACCCTGATTCGCCTCTCCAGCGGGCCCACCCACGCACGGAACCTCTGCACACGCACCGGGGGGTTACGAGGATGGCGCACCACGCACGGGACAATAACGGCTCCACAGACCGCCATCGTCCTTCGCCGCTGCACACAGAACCTTCAGGGCTGCTCGTACACCTGAAGCACGCACGCAGCTCGCTCACAGGATTTTCTAATGGTCTTAGCCACGGCGCACAAAGGGAATTCAGCAGTCTGCGGTCCCCGAGGGCTTTAGGGTTGCGCCCGCACCTAAAGTCAACACGCCAAGTCCCTCTGCTTTTGTTTTTTTTTTTCTTACAGCCGCTACGCGGCCTCGCCGCTCCTGTTTTTTTCTTCATGGCCGCTGTTAATCCTCGCAGGACTTAACCGCGAGAGGAGTCAGTGACTAATTTTTCTTTGTACAGCTGCTGTGGACCTCCGCACGTTCAGCGGGACAACTCCTCAACATCGCGGATCCACAGGCAATTTTTGCGCGGCCCAGACATTTCCCCGTCCCGGGCCGACACTTGCTACCCCACCCCCCGCCCCCTCTGCCTCCGCCTGCACAGAGCTTTCCCTGCTCGCTCCACAACAGACTGGGACAATCAGAGCGCACATCTGGAGCGATTAACATTACAGTGAAATGTGTGTATTAATGCCAACAGGCAGCCTCGCTTCGTCTAGCTTTTTCCTGCCCAGTACTGTGATGTTAATGTGCCATTCATACATTGTGTTCATGCTTCCTGCTCTTACTGTGATGTAAATGTCCCATGCCTTTCATGTATTGTCTGTAGTTGGGTATAAAAACTGCATTGCTCTGTAACTCACTCTCTCACTTTCACCTGCTTGCTGACTAGAGGCACCGGGCTCGCTTCTGCGCGCGCTCACAGCGCAGGGGCGAGTTTCGCCGTGCCTTATTTCACCATTGCCACCACAGTAGCTACCTTTTAAAAAAAATAACAAACCCAACACCCCATCATAATTTGGATAAAGCCTGTTTGTTTAAGGATTTTTAATTCCGTGAAAAGTGATGGGGTGCTACATAAGCAATCGCTGTTTCTACACAGTTTTCTGCACTAACATGCGTCTCTGTAACTACAGGCATTTCTAAGTCGCAGCGGTGAAATGTTGGATTTATGTTCAAATTAGTCATATGATGCTTGATAAGTATATACACATTATTAAAACAGGACATGAAATACTAATCCAGTGGTGTGATTAAACCTGACGCTTGCACTGGCACACCGAAAAAAAATTACAGGTATAATTAGCTGCTATAAAAACATACTAAATCAGGATAGTAACGTTTTTATAGCCACCTGAAATGGAAGAATCTGCTTAATTTAAGGATACCAAATGTGACATAAGGGAATTGGGCCTTGGGGCTTGCCGTAGCCTGGCCGGGGCGGGGTTAGAGTGATGTCAGGTGGGCTATGGCTGGGAATATAAATATCTGTGAACTTAGTTCAATAAAGTGAGAATGTTCAGACCAGCTCCTTCTCGACTCTCCGTTATTGAGATGTAACATTTTGGCAATGAGGAGAACAATGGCAGTATGTGTGGGACAGATGCCAGTGTTCCCGGAACACCTGGGCTCGCCGGCGATTTCCTGGGCTCAATGGAAGCAGAGCGTCGAGGTTTATCTGACAGCGGCAGGCCTGGGCTTAGTCAGCAAAGAGAGACAGAGGAGTTTAATGGTTCAGTTTCTTGGCACCGAAGGACAGCGAATCTTCTTCGGGCTGTGCCAGGGTGGCTCACTGGAGGACGGTATGAAGGCTATGGACAGCACATTTGGTGACACCTCCACGGTCACAGATAGTCGGTGGGAGTTCTTCAAGCGACGGTAACGGAAGGGTGAGCGCTGCAGTTGTTTCTACTAGAGCTGCTTAGCTTAGCACAGAAGTGCGATTGCAGTGTGGGAACTGACGGCATAGTGAGAGACAAGCTAATGCACGGCACCGATTGCACATGGCTATCGACCAAGCTGAGGGTAACTTAAGTGCCACCATTGCTGGAGGAAGTGCTGGACTTAATAAAAAGAGAAGAGTCAGTGGCCCAGTTAGAGCTAACAGCTAAGGTTTGTGAGAGGCCGACTCAGAGCAATTTCCCATTGAGTGCGGAGGTTTGCGCGCTAACGGTACAATGTAAAGGGACTAGAAAGAAAAGGAAGAAGAGGCGGATGAGAAAGAGGGCGGCAGAGCGGGTGAGACAACCCGGGGGCCCAGCCCAGGTTCACGCAGCACGCATAGGGAAAGGCCCATTGAAGTGGTACGTACTCCAGCTTGATGGAGTTGACGTGCCCCTCATGGTGGATTCGGGGACTGGGAAGTCTATCCTGAGCCTGCCCATACTGCAGAGGCTGTTCCCCGCGAAACGAATCAAAGATGGAGTGGTGGGACTGTTTGGCTACGGACATGCTGAAATTGAAATGGCGGGCACAGCGGACTTTGAGGGAACCTGCGGGTCGAAGAGGGTCCCCAGTTTTACTTTCCAGGTGGCACACCGGGGAACCGACCTGTTGGGAGTTGACCTGCTGGGAGAGCTGGGTTTCTCTATAATGGACCCAGGAGGCTCAAGAGTACTGTCCGTGAGCTCGGACTGGCACCTCCACTGGCCCGCGTTGTTTGAGGGCCTGGGCCACATAGAGGCATTTTATCATTGTCCTCTTGTCAATGAGACCATCATGCCGAAAATACAGCCTCTCAGACGTCTCCTGCTGGCACTGTGGGACGAGGTATCAGCAGAACTGACCAAACTACTGGAGTCAGGGGGTCATTGAAAAGGCTGACGCATCACCGTGGATTTCCAACCTGGTGGTGGCTAGAAAGAAAGGAGGGGGCATCAGATTGTGCATCGACCTTAGAGCAGTGAACAAGGCGGTCATCCTGGACAAGTACCTGCTGCCAACTATGGAGGAGCTCACGGCGGCATTCAGCGGGGCAAAGGTCTTCTCAAAACTGGATCTGTGTCAGGGTTACTTGCAGGTGCCGCTGCGCCCGGACAGCAGAAATCTGACGGCCTTCGTGACCCACATGGGGGTTTTCTGCTACGCCAGGATGCCCTTCAGGTTGAGCTCGGCGCCAGCCTGCTTCCAGAAGGTCATGGTGACCATGTTGGTAAGCCTGAAGGGGGTAGTCGTGTACCTGGATGACATCGTGGTACACGGGGCATCGAGAGGGGAACACGATGAGAGGCTGGAAAGGGTTTTGGAAACACTGCAAGAACATGGCCCCTCATGGATCATCACCTTATCGTGGTGGGGGGTTTGCATGCCCCAGTGATCCCAGGAGCTATGTTGTCCGGGGCAATTTGCCTCTGATAGGGTCTCCCAAGACAAACTGGTCCTGGGTGAAGGGCCAGACTAAGAACGATCCAACAGACTCTCATGAATTGTATATCAAGGATTCAGTGTACCCCGCCCGGTATGGGGTTACCGGGGCCCCACCCTGGAGCCAGGCCTGGGGGAGGGGCTCGAAGGCTAGCGTCTGGTGGCCGGGTTTCCACCCATGGGACCCGGCCGGGCTCAGCCCGAAGGAGTTACATGGGTCCGCCCTCCAGTGGGCTCACCACCTGCAGGAGGGATCATGGGGGTCCAGTGCTATGTGGATCAGGTGGCGGTCAAAGGCGGAGACCTTGGCGGACTGATCCCAAGCTTTCTAAACTGGCTTTTGGTACGTGGAATGTCACCTCTCTGGTGGGGAAGGAGCCTGAGCTGGTGTATGAGGTTGAGAGATACCGGCTAGATATAGTCGGCCTCACCTCAACACACAGCTCCGGTTCCGGAACCAGTCTCTTGGAGAGGGGCTGGAGCTTGGCCTTTTCTGGAGTTGACCCGGGCGAGAGGCGACGAGCAGGGGTGGGTATTTTTGTATCGCCCCACCTTGCTGCCTCTATATTGGAGTTTTCCCCGGTGGACGAAAGGGTTGCTTCCCTGCGCCTTCGGGTTGGGAAACGGGTCCTGACCATCATTTGTGCCTATGCACCAAATGATGTTTCAGAGTACCCACCCTTTTTGGAGTCTGTGACTGGGGTGCTGGAGGGTGCTCCTCTTGGAGACTCCATTGTCCTACTGGGGGACTTCAATGCGCACGTGGGCAACGACAGTGAAACCTGGAGGGGGGTGACTGGCAGGAACGGCCTGCCCGATCTGAACCCGAGTGGTGTTCAGTTATTGGACTTCTGTGCTAACCACAGTCTGTCCATAACGAACACCATGTTCAAGCATAAGGGTGTCCATGTGTGCACCTGGCACCAGGACACCCTAGGTCGCAGGTCGATGATCGATTTTGTTATCGTATCATCAGAACTGCGACCGTATGTCTTGGACACCCGAGTAAAGAGAGGTGCAGAGCTGTCAACTGATCACCACCTGGTGGTGAGTTGGATCCGATGGCAGGGGAGGAAGCCATTCAGACCTGGTAGACCCAAACGTATAGTGAGGGTGTGCTGGGAGCGTCTGGCTAAGGCCCCTGTCCGGGAGGTCTTCAACTCCCACCTCCGGAAGAACTTCAACCACATTCTGAGGGAGTCTGGAGACATGGAGTCTGAATGGGCAATGTTCTCCACCTCTGTTGTTGAAGCGGCGGCCCAGAGCTGCGGCCGCAAGGTGGTCGGTGCATCTCGTGGTGGCAACCCCCGAACCAAGTGGTGGACACCAGTGGTGAGGGGGGCCATTAAGCTGAAGAAGGAGTCCTATCAAGCTTGGTTGGCTTGTGGGACTCCCGAAGCAGCTGAGGTGTACCGGCAGGCCAAGCGGAGTGCAGTTCGGGTGGTTGCTGAAGCAAAAACCCGGGTATGGGAGAAGTTCGGTGAGGCCATGGAACAAGACTTTCGGTGGGCCTCAAAGAGATTCTGGCAAACTGTCCGGCGGCTCAGGAGGGGAAAGCAACTCCCCGTCCACACTGTGTATGGTGCGGATGGGACACTGTTGACTTCGACTGGGGACATCGTCGGGCGGTGGAAGGAATACTTCGAGGATCTCCTCAATCCCACTGATACGCCTTCCACAGAGGAAGCAGGGTTCGGGGACGAGGGGGATGACTCGCCTATCACAGGGGCTGAGGTCGCCAAGGTGGTTAAAAATCTCCTCGGTGGCCGGGCCCCGGGGGTGGACGAGATTCGCCCTGAGTACCTCAAGGCCCTGGATGTTGTTGGGTTGTCATGGTTGACACGCCTCTGCAACATTGCGTGGAGGTCGGGGGCAGTGTCATTGGCATGGCAAACCGGGGTGGTGGTTTCTCTCTTTAAAAAAGGGGACCGGAGGGTGTGCTCCAACTTTAGAGGGATCACACTCCTCAGCCTCCCTGGGAAGGTCTATGCCAAGGTACTGGAGAGGAGAGTCCGGTCGTTGGTCGAACCTCGGATTCAGGAGGAGCAATGTGGTTTTCTTCCTGGCCGTGGCACATCGGACCAGCTCTTTACCCTCTCGAGAATTCTCGAGGGTTCGTGGGAGTTTGCCCAACCAGTTTACATGTGTTTTGTGGACTTGGAGAAGGCATTTGACCGCGTCCCTCATGGATTTTTGTGGGGGGTGCTTCGGGAGTATGGGGTATTGGGCTTGTTGTTACGAGCTATTCGGTCTCTGTACGACCGTTGTGAGAGTTTGGTTCATATTGCCAACACTCGGTCAGAGTCATTCCCAGTGAGAGTTGGACTCTGCCAGGGCTGCCTTTTGTCACCGATCCTGTTCATAATTTTTATGGACAGGATTTCTAGGCGCAGCCAGGGAATGGAGGGTGTCATGCTTGGTGACCACAGGATCTCATCTCTGCTGTTTGCAGATGATGTTGTCCTGTTGGCTTCATCCAGCAATGACCTATAGCTCTTGCTGGGACGGTTTGCCGCTGAGTGTGAAGCAGCTGGGATGAGAATCAGCACCTCCAAGTCCGAGTCCATGGTCCTCAGCCGGAAAAAGGTGGATTGTCCTCTCCGGGTTGGGGACAGACTCCTGCCCCAAGTGGAGGAGTTTAAGTATCTTGGGGTCTTGTTCACGAGTGAGGGAAGAATGGAGCGAGAGATCGACACACGGATTGGAGCAGCATCTACAGTGATGCGGACGTTGTACCGGTCTGTTGTGGTGAAGAGGGAGCTTAGTTCTAAGGCAAAGCTGTCGATTTACCAGTCAATCTATGTTCCTACTCTCACCTATGGTCACGAGCTTTGGGTAGTGACCGAAAGAACGGGATCGCGGATACAAGCGGCTGAAA
The DNA here is from genome assembly GCA_020510985.1 of Pholidichthys leucotaenia. Taxonomy (NCBI): domain Eukaryota; kingdom Metazoa; phylum Chordata; class Actinopteri; order Cichliformes; family Pholidichthyidae; genus Pholidichthys; species Pholidichthys leucotaenia. The sequence goes on from CM035843.1 coordinate 238,736,742, forward strand.
TGAGCTTTCTCCGTAGGATTGCTGGACTCACCCTCAGAGATAGGGTGAGGAGCTCAGTCATCCGGGAGAGGCTCAGAGTAGAACCGCTGCTCCTCCACATTGAAAGGAGTCAGTTGAGGTGGTATGGGCATCTGATTAGGATGCCTCCTGGACGCCTCCCACTTGAGGTGTTTCAGGCACGTCCCACTGGGAGGAGACCCCAGGGCAGACCCAGGACTCGGTGGAGAGACTATGTTTCCCAGCTGGTCTGGGAACGCCTTGGTATCCCCTCTGAAGAGCTGGAGCAGGTGGCTGGGGAGAGGGAAGTCTGGGCTTCTCTGCTTGAACTGCTACCTCCGCGGCCCGGACCTCTGGAAAAGCGGTAGAAGATGGATGGATGGATGCAAGAACATGGGGTCACACTGAACGGCGAAAAATGTGTCTTTGCAGTGGATGTAGTGGACTTTGTGGGGCTTCGGCTGTCTGGGGACGGACTGAAACCACTGGTTTCGAATGTAGAGGCTGTGCTTTGACTCGCGGACCCCTCCTCGCCTGTGGAGATTTCTTCGTTCCTGAGGATGGTTAACTTTTATAGACAGTTTATTCCCCGGTACTCAGAGACTGTTGAGCCACTCCGGGCACTGCTGAAGCAGGATGCACCTTGGAACTGGGCTCCGGTCTGTTTGGCGGCAGTGGAGAAGTTGAAGCGGCAGCTCACCTCCCCACCAGTTTTGGCCCATTTTGACCTGAGCTGCCCCACTATTGTGACTTGTGACGTGTCCTGTTCCGCCCTGGGGGCAGTTATGTCACAGGTACAGGATGGTACGGAGCGTCCGGTGGCTTTCGTGTCAAGGTCTCTATCGGCGGCAGAAAGGAAGTACGCTGTGGGTGAAAGGGAGGCGCTGGCCTGTGTCTGGGCCTGTGACAGGTGGCATATGCACCTCTACGGGTGACACTTCACGTTGAGAACAGATCACCGAGCGCTTACGACTACTCGAAACCTCAGGGTCAGGACGCAGGCCACTGAGAATTCACAGATGGTCTGAGAGACTGAGGGCCTATAATTTTGAGATAAGGTACACACTGGGCAAAGACAGTGTGGTGGCGGATCTCCTGTCTAGGGCCCCAACGTGCACTCTGGTGCCGAACTTAGGGGCGGCAGATCCAGATGAGACGGACCTGGTCCACGCCCTGCATGGGGCACTCCGAGAAATTGTGTCCCCTCAGGAACTCAGGGAGGTTTCGGAGAGTGACCAGGTGATGAGAGGACCACGCTCAGTGATCAGAGAGGGCTGGCCAACGGGAGCGCTGGGTGAACTGGCACCACTTCATTGGTTTAGGGAACAGCGGAGACCCAGATATTTGGACGATTTTGTGACTGGAATGGTTGAGGTCTGCTCTGGTGTCTAGAGAAGAGAAAGGTGGACTGCATTGTTGGGTTCTGTGTTCCTATGTGTTTATAGTTATTGTTACCTGTTCAGATGTGCCATTTGTGTTCTTGACTTTCCGGGGAGGGGGGGGGTGCATAAGGGAATTGGGCCTTGGGGCTTGCCGTAGCCTGACCGGGGTGGGGTTAGAGTGATGTCAGGCGGGCTATGGCTGGGGATATAAATATCTGTGAACTTAGTTCAATAAAGTGAGAATGTTCAGACCAGCTCCTTCTCAACTCTCCGTTATTGAGATGTAACACTAAACATTCTATGGACTTCAGTCCCCAGCTGATATTAAATCCATGCATAAGGCAATGTGCACCCTTCCAGTGCGCACAGAAGGGGAACTCCAGCGCTGCTGTGTGTAGCGGTTTGTGTACAGGGTTTTTTTTGTTTATGATAGTTTTATCAGCATGATAAAATAGCAGATAGTTTTATGCAGCATTGCTTTATGTGCCTGTGAGCTCTGCTTGGCAGCAACTGGTGGTGCAGCTTCATACATCTCTGACAGCTCAGTGTGCATTTTTTTTCACTTTATGACCAAGACGTAATGGTGGCTTTTTAAATTTCTGATTAGTATTTGGATTAAATAACGAACATGTCCAAATGGGACACAAAACACCAAAAATTATTAAATTAAATTTCAAGGAATATATTACAGTAGGTCTTGAATATTTGTAAATGTGTCCCGTTAGTTGACTTGATGTCACTTGGTCCCATTAGATATAATTTAGTGCACTATTTGGGCATTTTGTGTAATGTTAGTTACTACAAGAATGACCACTTTGTTATAAAGGGTTAATGGGTAGCGGCATGATGATGCAGCCAATTGGTGACATCATCACGCCAGCCAATAAATGGGGAGAGTTGGCCATCTAAGGCCTCTCTCAACTCACAGCCACCTAACGTTCAGCATACGGAAAACCTGTATTGTATTCTAACAACTGTTCTAATAAAGTTCGAGTTCCAGCACAGCTCTCTTCTTCGTTGGTCATTCTGGATTTCCAGACATAACATTTGGCAATGAGAGTAAAACCATGGAAACATGCCTGGGGCCACTAAGACCGTTTCTGGAATACCCCGGTGAGCCATCCGTTCTTTGGCCATGCTGTCTCGATGCTTTTGAGACATATGTGTCAGCGTTGGACCTGGGCAAACTGGACAAGGTACGGAAGCAAGCTCTGTTAGTTCACAACTTGGGCATAGAAGGACAACGCATTTTCCACATGCTAGGACCAATGGACTCGTTCACTGATGCTGTAGAACTGCTAGCTAGCTACTTTGCTACACCTGACAACGTGTTGGCACAGCGCATTAGATTCCACCAATGGCAACAGAGAATTGCTGAAACAACACAGCAATTCGTCGCAGACCTTTGTCACCTAGCGAGCATGTGCAGGTTTGGTTTATTGGAAGATGAAATGGTGCAGGACCAGCTGGCTGAGCACACTAGCAACCCACAGCTGAGGACGAAGATGCTTATGGCGCCAAACAACATGATGCTAGCTAACACCATCGAGCTAGCGGTCCAGCTTGAGTCGACCGATAGGTTGGCATCGGAGCTAGGTGTACAACAACAGCAGTGACAGCCAAGCCAGATACAGCTGACATACGCAGTGAACATGGAGGAACCAGGTGACATGGCAGAAGAGTTTGAAGCAAACGCTGTGGACCGGAGGACTGCTACGAGATGCTCCACATGTGGCAGCTGTGGTTCCCTGACGCACCGAGAGAGGGCACGTTTTTGCCCGGCAAGGGGGCAACAATGCAAGAAGTGCGGAAAATTCAATCACTTTGCCAAAGTTTGACAGTCGATGACACCGCCGATCCCGCTGATCAAACAAAACCACCCACCCATGACGACCATCCACATGGTAAGGCCCAAAAACACGACGTATGCATACAGCATGATGGCTCCTGCTTGACACCGCTGCAGTGAGGTCAATGTTAAATTGGGCTACGGTGAAGAAAATTCTCCCCAACCACAAGACTGGCAAGAACCCAGCGGCGCTGTATGGGTATGGTGGCTACAGAGTTAGCAACGTTGGGACCATCACCCTAACGGTCCACTACGCGTCAAGAGTGGTTACTGATTTTGTGTTTCAAGTGGCTACGCATGGAGACAGCATACTTGGATGCGACTTGTTTTACCAACTGGGTTTCCCCATCTGCGACAGTAACGGACTCAGCTTGACTGACTATGGTGGTTGGGATGCAGCATATCCTGGTGTCGATGACGATGAGTGGGGCGAGATTCAACAGGATAACGACCTTGAGAACACAGCCATCCCGTGGGCACAGGAGGAACGGTGCCCGGAGGGGGGACAGCGGTCAGACTCGCCTCAGATCCTTGCCCAGAGGGAGCCAGTGGGAGCCACAGTGGTGTTGCAGGAGAGGGAGCCCATGTGCACTGAGGATCCCGGGACACAACAGCCCAGTGTGGATCCTAGCAATGATGATAGTGGCATATCACGACAACCAGCACCAGGTAAAAGAGAGAAGGAACTGGATTGCTTCCGAATCCTTGCACAGCACCAGTCTACAGGAGCCGCAGCTGAGCTGCTGGATGAAGAGTCCGAGATCATGTAGGACACAGCAGAGGCACTGGATGTCTTCTAGATCCACGACCAGCATTGGCCTCCAGGGACTGCTGCAGTAGCATTGGATGAAGAGTTTGTGACCCACCAGGCAACAGTGGAACCATTGCAACCTGACGGGTGCCCGACAAATGTGGATGGTACAGCACCACGACCACAACAACACATGCAGCTGAAGAGAATGCCACTTGAGGTACTGGATTGGGTTTGGATCCGAAAAATCAAGCGACTGGGCCTGCAGTTAACAACAACACAACTGACACCTATGAGGATTGCCGCACAGCTGGGCCCAGCGACCTTTCAGCTGACGGATGCTCGGTGTGGAACACCAGTCTTCTCCGTAGAGTTCGAGTGACAACTCCGGAGGACAAGGCTTCATGGGAGTTGGCTCATGCAGTGTGGGACCTGGGCTGGAGTTTTGTGAGTGATGGTCCCAGGCCGGGGGACCCAGCATCTCTAGGGGAGCGTCCGCCACGGGCTCACTACAAGGCCCCTCCAACAGAACTGCCTTCCCCATGGAAGAGTACCAGAAAGAAAGGACTGGTTAGTTAGGGGCGCGGCTGCCAGCTAAAGAGTGGCAGAATAACCCACTCAGCCACGCTGGGCTACACGGTGGTCCACCTGTGTTGTTTGCATTAATGAATACCATATTGGGGAGGATTAAATCTGACCATATGTTCTGTGTTTTTCTGGGGGGGGGGGGGTGTTGTAAAGGGTGGCAGCATGATGACACAGCCTGCTGGTGATGTCAACACGCCAGCCAATAAATGGGGAGAGTCAGCCATCTTAGGCCTCTCTCGACTCACAGCCACCTAACGTTCAGCATACGGCAAACCTGTATTGTATTCTAACTGTTGTAATAAAGTTCGAGTTCCAACACAGCTCTCCTCTCCACTGGTCATTTTGGGTTTCCAGACATAACACACATCGTTAAATATTAAAATATAAATGATTTAATTGATTTTGGGGGCGTTTAGTGTCCCATTAAAAATGATTTATGATTTATTTGGATGTTTTCTAGGGGGTTGGGGTCCAGTCTGAGGAAGGGCAGTGTTGTAGAGGGTGCGAAGGAAAAGGATGTTGAGGCAAGGCACGAGCATAGGTCAGCACAGATTCTTTATTTACCCTCTAACATGAGTACAGCCTGCTGGCCCCAGCGTTGCCGCTGGGGCCCGGTTAGTCATGATGAGAGTAGAGTGTAAGAGCTAAGAAAAAGAGATGAGGGAGAGCCGCTCTTTTATACTGTTATCATACAGAGAGAATGCATGGCACATTAGCATATCAGTTGTCATCTACTACCATTGGTCAATACACATGATTAGCATGACATTGGTTGGCACAAAGATGCACGCATTCAGTCCCGTCTGACTGTCTCCTGTGGTTCTTTTGGTTGTGTGTCAGTTGTCCTCTGCTTCCTCCGAGCCCCTGCTGGGTGACTGCTGGGTGGGAGAAATGCTTCAGAGAAATGTTCCAGAGGAATGTCTCCCCGCTATGTTTAGTGTCACCACACCAGCCGCATCCCCCCAACACCCAGAAAGGGCTGTGACCCCCCTTGCCGTTTGGGCTCAAGTTGACGCCAGTGGGGGCTGTAGCGGGGGGGGGGGGGGGTTGCCGCTCCGGTCAAACTGTTTGCTGGTGAGGAGAGTTGGAGGGCCCGTAAGTGTCTCTGATTCCTTTCGCGGCTCGTCTTGCGAGGATGTGGAGAAGGCAGGCGACCAAATTCACCGAGGATGTGTAGCGGCTGTGAAACAACTGTAGCTGTGTGAGGGACTTTGCTGTCCCTTCCGCATCTACGGCCACACTGCTATCGGCTAAATCCCCGTTGTGTGCCGTGGCTGAGAAACCCATACAAAGTCCTGTGTGCGGGCTGCACAGTTGCTTTAGGTGCAAGGACAGCCCTAAAGGTTCCGAGGATGGCGATCGGCCGTGGACCCCGGGATGTACAGCGGCAGAAGACGATGTATAGGTCAATGGAGCTGGTTTGTCCCTGGTGCGTAGTGCGCGCTGCAGCCACATAGCTTCCAGTTGCGCTGTCCTCATAATCCTGCAGTGTGCACGCGTGGCTTCTGTGCGCGGAAGGTCCGTTGCCGAGAGGTGAGTCAGGGTCAGGGAGCTTGATGGAAATCAAAGCAGTCGGTGCCGATGGTCTTCCCTGTTCAGGCTGTTTCTGTGCGTTGCTCGTGTTGCTGATCCTCGTGCGTCTCGGTCCCAGCGCTGCACTCTCCGTCTGGCCCTGGAGGTCGCCATCGTGGAGAGAGGACAAGGCGCTCGCGCTCCCATGTGGATGCGAAGGTTGTAGGCGATCCCCGGTCTCTGGAATCCACCGCGTGGTGAGAGGGAGAGATAGCCCATTTCACGTCGAGGTCCCCAATGTAGAGGGTGCGAAGGAAAGGACGTGGAGGCGAGGCACGAGTGTAGGTCAGCACAGATTCTTTATTTACCCTCTAACATGAATACAGTCTGTTGGCCCCAGCATTGCAGCTGGGTCCCGGTTGAATAGTGATGAGAGTAGAGTGTAAGAACTAAGAAAAAGAGATGAGGGAGAACCACTTTTTTATACTGTTATCATACAGAGAGAATGCATGGCACATTAGTATATCATTTGTCATCTACTACCATTGGTCAATACACATGATTAGCATGACATTGGTTGGCACAAAGATGCATGCATTCAGTCCCGTCTGACTGTCTCCTATGGTTCTTTTGGTTGTGTGTCAATTGTCCTCTGCTTCCTCCGAGCCCGTGCTGGGTGACTGCTGGGTGTGAGGAATGCTTCAGAGAAATGTCCCAGAGGAATGTCTCCCCACTGTGTTTCGTGTCACCACAGTGTTAGATATAGATATTTAGCAGACGGGCAGCATGGATGTGAGGACGCAGGCAGGGTGACATCATCACGCCATGCCTACTTAGGGGGACTGTTGGCAGGAGTCGTCCTCTTTGGCGCTCAGCCTCCGAGCTGACCACAGCCTGCAGCAGCCTAACATTAGCTTATTAGCTACCTCACCCCAACACATGTATCACCTTAATGTAATAAAGTTCGGGTTCAGTGCAACTCCTGCCTCCACTGTCCCATTATTCCAGACATAACAATTGGCGATGAGGAGAAAATTTGATCTTGCGGAATATTAATCATTTTCCCCAAAGATGGAGGCATCTCTGGCACCCCCCCACCCCCACTGTTCCTCGTGACCCCAGGCGAGCCTCTCATTCCATGGCCCCGTTGGTTTACATTATTTTGCAACTATTTGGCAGCAGTGGACCTAGGGAGACATGGTAAAATGAGAATGCATGCGATTTTCCTTCACTGCCTGGGCGCCGAGGGCCAGTGGATATTTGACACCCTGGGACATGCAGACACATATGAGGAGTGCATCGCGCTACTGGCCGGACACTTCACACTGCCAGACAGCTCACTGGCATGGAGAGTCCGTTGCCCAGCAGGATCCAGTGGGACGGCGCCAACCGGGGGCACGTCCTGCCGCCGACATAGAGGATATATTGTCACAACAGCAACGCAGTGTGCGGCGGAACCAATCACCGCTCGCCGTGCTGGATTAGGTTTGATTCCGATGAGCTGGACACCTGGACCCACAAGGGGTCTCGTCACTGCCGATTAGAATCACCGCACAGTTGGGGCCAGCCACTTTCCAGCTGGCTGATGGATTAAGATGGCACACCAGCTGTCTGTGAAGGGTGAGAACAGCTGCCCAGGAGCCGAATCAACTAGCGTGAGACCTGGACTGGGACTTTACGCCAAGACCACCAGACCCACTGCACTCAGTGCCTTCAGGGGCGCACCCATGAGAGTTTTTCAGGGAGCCCCAACCTGTAATCTCAGCAGTGACTGTGTTTGGAACTGTTCAGCAGAGCACGACTGCTTCAAAGTGGCAGAATCATCCACACAGTTGTGCAGGGTCTGCCGGTGGTCTACCCAGCGGCCCAGGTTCTGTGTTTTCTTTTTTTAAGAGGTTGCTGTGAAATAAAGGTTCATAATGTGAGTGTAATGTAAAAAGAAAAAGTGAGAGCTGCTGTGAGCTCTAGGTTCAACATGCATATAAAGTTGTTTTTTTTCAAGGGGGAGGTAGATGTTAGATATAGATATTTGGCAGACAGGCAGCACGGATGTGAGGATGCAAGCAGGATGACGTCATCACGGCGTACCTACTTAGGGGGACTGTTGGCGAGAGTTGTCCTCTTTGGCGCTCAGCCTCCAAGCCGACCACAGCCTATAGCAGCCTAATGTTAGCTACCTCACCCCGACACGTGTACCACCGTAGTGTCTTGTAATAAAGTTTGGGTTCTGTACAATTCCTGCCTCCACTGTCCCATGATTCCAGACATAACAGGGAGGTATCCTGAAACATTACTGATAAATAATAAATACTTAATGGGAGCTTTTTGGTGTGTGGATTGTCTTTGATTTTTCTAATGTGTTTTTTTGGGGTCCAGCACCCGACCAGGTGGACTGTGTGATGTGCATATCATTATATGTATCATTTTCTAAATCACAACTTACCTTCATGAAAATGCTGTGAACACATAACCATGTGTGCAGGAATATTGTCAGAGCTCATGTCTTTCCTTCTGACCGCTGCAATCCATTCCATCCGACGCCTCTTTGTTACCTCGGGGACCTGATTCTGTTCACTTTTATTCCAAGTCTGGAAGTTAAAAAAAGTGTACGCTGTTATCAATCTTTTTCCACACCAATCGTGAGAGCAGTTGTTGCATTTGATAATACAGTAAAACTTTCCCATTCTAACATTGCATGGTATTCAGATGAATAACAATGTAACTGGAAGGACCATATTGGAAATAAGTGTTTTCACTTTCATGTGTCATCCTGGATTTTGTATGACATTTTATATGTATATTTACATTTCCTATGTTTGTATACCATATTCAGTGTCATTTTTATCTGAATAAATAAATACAAAATAAATAACTAACAGACTGAAGCAACCCTCTCACAAACTTCAGCTTAACCACATTTGTTGCTCACTACTAAACACAGATAGGCAGAACACTTTTCCCACAATTCCTTGCAATTTTTTGGATCGGGTGACATCATGCGCCCATTCTTAATAGCAGAAAAGGGGAAGGTGGAAAGTACTGGGTGCTCTGGCACTCTGGAAAATGCTGACGCAAGCGAAACCAGACAGTTAAGGTTAGATGAGCATGTGACATCTGGCATGTATGCAGAAAGTCATGTGGAATGATACAGTTAAGCAGTGAATGTGATGTTTACTGTATGTTATGTAACAAATTTGAAACAAACCAATCAAAGTAGCTGAAAGCCTGAGGAAACAATATAGCCAGCCAATGGCAGAAAAGAGGAAGTTTCGAAGATGGGTGTGAATAAGGTATAAAGAGTAGCCCCAAACTGTTCATTTTCGGCAGAAGTCTTTAGGATTCAACATTGTGCAAGCAGAAGAATTGAAGAGGAGTCAAGACAGCAGACTACAACTTGAGGAAAATGGTCCACAACATCGTCTATTCTCTTCAATTTTAGAAACAGAATTCTTCTGCGGCAAAATAACTCGCACTCAAGGAGGAGAAGAGGAAAAAGGCACATCTTAGCCGCTGTGGCCACAGCAACTGCTAGACTCCCCCCCCCCCCGGTGCGGTTGAGGATGCTTGTTGGATTTCCCCCCCTCCTCTCCAGAGGGTTGAGGAGACTCCCTGCCCCCCTCTCCGGTGGGAACAAGAATAATCCCAGGTTTCTTTTCAGTACTGTAGCCAGGTTGACAAAGAGTCAGGACTCTGTCAATCCTAGCATTCCCTTAGAGCTTACTAGTCAGGACTTTATGAACTTTTTCAATAATAAAATTTCATCCATCAGAGATAAAATCAATCAGATTCTTCCCACAGTTAACTTAAATACTGCAACTACTACAACTCCTTCTATTGATGTCTGTCTTGATGAGTTTACTCCAATCAACCTTTGTGAGTTAGACAAAATAGTTTCCTCATCCAAACCTTCAACTTGTCTTTTAGACCCTATTCCTACCAGGTTATTTAAAGAAGTCTTCCCACTTATTGGTAGCTTTATTCTTCATATAATCAATTCTTCATTAACTTTAGGCCATGTACCGCAGGCTTTTAAAACGGCTGTAATTAAACCCTTACTCAAAAAGCCAACGCTAGATCCAGGAGCTTTAGCTAACTATAGACCAATCTCTAATCTCCCTTTCATTTCAAAAATCTTAGAAAGAGTTGTTGCTACGCAATTATTTGACCACCTGCAGGGCAATGGTTTACTTGAAGAGTTTCAATCTGGGTTTAGAATCCATCATAGTACTGAAACAGCCTTAGCGAAGGTCACTAACGACCTCCTCATTGCATCTGATAATGGACTAGTTTCTGTACTTGTCCTTTTAGACCTTAGTGCAGCTTTTGATACTATCGATCATAATATTCTACTTGATAGATTAGAACACTATGTTGGACTTAATGGAACTTCGTTGCAGTGGTTTAGATCTTATTTATCTGATAGGTTCCAGTTTGTTCATGTAAATAATGAGTTTTCTTTCAACTCAAAGCTCAGTCATGGAGTTCCACAGGGATCTGTGCTAGGCCCTACTCTTTTTAGTTTATATATGCTTCCGTTAGGCAACATTATTAGAAAGCACTGTATACATTTTCATTGTTATGCTGATGACACACAATTATACCTGTCAATGAAGCCAGATGATAGTAATCAATTAGCCAAGTTAGAAGCCTGTCTTAAGGAAATCAAAGCTTGGATGACTTGTAATTTCCTGCTATTAAATTCAGATAAGACTGAAGTCATTCTTGTTGGTCCAAAAAACCTTAGAAATTCCTTTCCAAATCAAACTTTTAGTTTGGATGTGGTTACTCTTTCTCTTATTAGCTCTGTGAGGAACCTTGGAGTTATTTTTGATCAGGATTTGTCCTTCAATTCACATATTAAATTTGTTTCTAAGACTGCCTTCTATCATTTGCGTAATATTGCCAAGATTAGGAGCATCTTGTCTCAGAGTGATGCTGAGAAACTGATCCACGCTTTTGTTAGCTCGAGATTAGATTATTGTAATTCTTTATTATCAGGCTGTCCTAAAACATCTTTAAAAAGTCTTCAGCTAATCCAAAATGCTGCAGCAAGAGTTTTAACAGGTACTAGAAAGAGAGATCATATCTCTCCGGTTCTGGCCTCCCTTCATTGGCTTCCCATAGAGTTTAGAATTAAGTTTAAAATCCTTCTTCTTACTTACAAAGCTTTAAACAATCAGGCTCCTTTTTATCTAAAAGATCTGATACTACCGTATTATCCTAACAGAGCACTACGCTCCCAAAATGCAGGATTACTTGTAATACCTAGAATCTCCAAAAGTACAATGGGAGGCAGAGCCTTCAGTTATCAAGCCCCTCTCCTGTGGAATCAGCTGCCAATCTGGATTCGGGAGTCAGACTCGATCTCTGTTTTTAAGAATAGGGCTAAAACCTACCTTTTTGATATAGCCTACAATTAGGGAGGGATCATGTGTTTCTGAACCCTCCCTTAGTTATGCTGCTAATAGGTTTAGTCAGCCGGGGGACCTCCAGTAATGCACTGGGCCTCACTCCTTTTCTCACTCTCAATGATATATTTTTTTTGCTGGTCATTAACATTTGTTTGTTCTCTCCCATAGATTGAGTCCCCATCGTGCTGTTTGCTCTCTACATGTCTGTTCTTTTCTTCTTCTCTATCCCCTCACCCCCCAGCCAGTCGCAGCAGATGACCGCCCCTCCCTGAGCCTGGTTCTGCTGGAGGTTTCTTCCTGTTAAAAGGGAGTTTTTCCTCTCCACCGTCGCCAAGTGCTTGCTCACAGGGGATCGCCTGATTGCTGGGGTCTTTCTGCAACTGTGGGGGTTCCCCCTACAGTTGATAGTGCTATGAGATGACTGTTGTTGTGAAATGGCGCTATATAAATAAAATTGAATTGAATTGAATTGAATTGGATTGAGGATGCTTGCTGGATTTCCTCCCCTCCTGTCTAGAGGGTTGAGGACGCTGGCTGACACCTTTACCATTTTTCTCCTCAACAGGCTTTCAGATATGTATCCACAAATTAGAAGGTAATTTTTATGATTCATTTATTCACTTACAGTATCTCACAAAAGTGAGTACACCCCTCACATTTTTGTAAATATTTTATTTTATCTTTCCATGGGGCATCACTGAACATATGGCACTTTGATACAATGTAAAGTAGTCAGTGTACAGCTTGTATAACAGTGTAAATTTCCTGTCCCCTCAAAATAACTCAACACACAGCCATTGATGTCAAAACCACTGGCAACAAAAGTAAGTACACTCCCAGTGATAATGTCCAAATTGTGCCCAAAGTGTCAATATTTTGTGTGGCCACCATTTTTTTTCCAGCACTCCCTTAACTCTCTTGTGCGTGGAGTTCATGAGAGCTTCACAGGTTGCCACTGGAATCATCTTCCACTCCTCCATGATGACATCATGGTGTTAGAGACCTTGCGCTCCTCCACCTTCCATTTGAGGATGCCCCGTAGATGCTCAATGGGGTTTAGGTCTAGAGAAATGCTTGGCCAATCCATCACCTTTACCCTCAGTTTCTTTAGCAAGGCAATGGTTGTCTTGGAGGTGTGTTTGGGGGTTGTTATCATGTTGGAATACTGCCCTGCGGCCCAGTTTCCGAAGGGAAGGGATCATGCCCTGCTTCATTATGTCACAGTACATGTTGGCATTCATGGTTCCCTCAATGAACTGTAGCTCCCCAGTGCCGGCAGCACTCATGCAGCCCCAAACCATGACATTCCCACCACCGTGCTTGACTGTAGGCAAGACACACTTGTCTTTGTACTCCTCAGCTGGTTGCCGCCACACACGCTTGATACCATCTGAACCAAATAAGTTTATCTTGGTCTCATCAAACCACAGGACATGGTTTCAGTAATCCATGTCCTTAGTCTGCTTGTCTTCAGCAAACTGTTTGCGGGTTTTCTTGTGCATCATCTTTAAAAGGGGCTTCGTTCTGGGATGACAGCCATGCAGACTAATTTGATGCAGTGTGCGGCGTATGGTCTGAGCACTGACAGGTTGACCCCCCACCCCCCACCCCTTCAACCTCTGCAGCAATACTGGCAGCACTTATACAGCTATTTTCAAAAGACAACCTCTGGATATGATGCTGAACACATGCACTCAACTTCTCTGGTCGATTATGGTGAGGCCTGTTCTGAGTGGAGCCTGTCCTTTTCAACCGCTGTATGGTCTTGGCCACCGTGCTGCAGCTCAATTTCAGGGTGCTGGCAATCTTCTTATAGCCTAGGCCAGGGGTGTCAAACTCAAATTCACAGTGGGCCAAAATTAAGCAGTGAAGTAAAGTCACGGGCCAAACTCAATATTTACTGAAAAATTAACTGCAACTGATATGTAATGTTTAACCTTTTCATATGGAAACAAACTTTAGTTTTGCTTAAACACAGAATCTGGAACAACCAAAGCTTGATATTACAAACACATGAGAAATTAAATTTGAAATAAAAGACACATCAGTGGTATTCATTTCTTATTTAAATAAATAAAGTATGTCTCTCCCCGTATCCTTTCAAGTTCCTTTTTAAAGTAAATCTTTTTCAAAGCCAGCAACAAAAGAACCAAAAATAATAATGTCATTCAATAAAAATCCAACATTTCAACTATTAACAGACCATGCCTTGCAGTAGAAAAAGTGCATAAATAACAGATATATTCAAGCTCAGTTTGCTACACTCTGATTTACTCTGCACATTGGTCTAAGCCAGATACTGGCATCTTTTCTTAGCTGCAAGTTCATCAATGTCTGGGGTCAGGCTCTGAGCTGAGGAAAACCTCAGGACGGAGTGAAGGTGTTCATCAGTGAGTCGACTTCTGTGAGGTGTTTTGTTCACCTTCATCATAGAGAACAGTTGTTCACATAGATATGTGCTGCCGAACATTGAGAGCATCTGAGCAGCTTGGGTGCGTAATTGAGGCATTGTGTCGGGGAGGAAACATGGAAACCGCGCAGCACCAACAGAGTCATATTTTGATTTGAGCATGTCATTACACTGGAGTTCAATTAGCTCCATTTGGAGGCTGGTTGGTGCGCTTTCCACGTCGATTGCAAACGGGTTACTGAGCAGTTCAAATCTCCCTTTCTGAGCCTCAAAGTCGGCAAATCGCCGGGAAAACTCGGCGCTGAGCGCGTTGATTTTTTTCAGCAAACTGTGCGCTAGGCAGCACGGCAGGAGAAATTTGCTCTACCATGGTTTGGCAGCACGGAAAATGACCCAAGTTTCCTTGCAGCATCTGAGTCTTCCACAGACACAACTTAGTTTTAAAGGCCCTCACTGCTGCGTACATATCTGTGATGATGTGGCCCCGTCCCTGAAGCTGCAGGTTAAGCACATTGAGATGGCTCACAATGTCAGACAGAAATGCAAGCTCACACAGAAACTTTTTATCTCTCAGCTCTGTTGTGTCCTTCCCTTTGTTTTCCATAAACTGACAGATTTCCTCACGTAGCTCAAAACATCTGTTCAGTACTTTTCCTCTGCTTAGCCATCTCACCTCTGTGTGATAGGGCACATCTCTGTATTCCGAATCCAACTCCTCCAGAAAAGACTTGAACTGCCGGTGATTCAAACCTTTGGCTCTTATGAAGTTGACTACTCGTTTTATAGAGCTCATAACATGTTCCATTTGCAGAGCTTTGCCACAGAGCACTTCCTGATGTATGATACAGTGATAAACTGTAAGTTCACCTGCATCTTCCTCCCGCATCTTCTCCTGAATCCTGCCGACCAATCCACTCTTTTGACCGCACATCGCGGACGCACCATCTGTCGTCAGTCCCACAAGTTTATCCCAAGGCAGGATCATTTCAGTTATACATTTGGATACCTCTTCAAAGATATCTTTTCCTGTGGTGGTGCCATGTATTGATTTTAATCCTAAAAGTTCCTCTGTCACGCACAGGCTCAAGTCTACTCCACGGATGAAGATTGACAGCTGGGCAGTATCAGACGTGTCGCTGCTCTCATCCACAGCAAGGGAGTATGCAATAAAATCTTTTCCCTTTTTTATTAGTTGTTCATGTAGATTAGTGGAAAGCTCACACACGCGCTCAGCCACAGTGTTTCTGCTCAGGCTCACATTTAAAAATTCTTGCTTTTTATCTGGGCACACGATGTCGCAAACTTTGACCATGCACTTTTTGACAAACTCTCCCTCATTAAAGGGCCGGGCTGATTTTGCTATCTCTGCTGCCACAATAAAGCTGGCCTTTACAGCAGCTTCACTTTTTGATTTTGCTTTCATGAACATAGTCTGCCGGCAAACCAGACTTCTTTTCATCTCCTCCACCTTCTGCAGCTTCTGCTTTACGTCCAGGTCCTTGTACTTTTCATGATGTTTTGTTTCATAGTGTCTTCTTATGTTATATTCTTTTGTTACAGCCCCGTTAGCTCTGCACACAAGACAAACAGGTCTGTCCTTTATATTCGTGAACAGATAATCTGCCTCCCACCTGTCTTGAAAGCTCCTGTTGTCCATCTTTCGTTTGGCCATTTTTGTGGAGGGTGAAATTAATTTGTCCGATGTGACTGGAGCATGGTTGTCAATGACTGTCAACAGAAAAAAGGAGCGCTTGCCGGTTTCGACTGCGCGCCAACATACTAGCAAAGCATTGTGGGATTTGTAGTATTAGCGGTACAGTATATACCGCGGGCCAGCTCTAATGCACATTTGATATGATCTCGCGGGCCAATTATAATTACACTGCGGGCCAAATTTGGCCCGCGGGCCTGAGTTTGACACATGTGGCCTAGGCCATCTTTATGTAGAGTAACAATTCTTTTTTTCAGCTCCTCAGAGAGTTCTTTACCATGAGGTGCCATGTTGAACTTCCAGTGACCAGTAATGAGAGAGTGTGAGAGCGATAATTCCACATTTAACACACCTGCTCCCGATTCACACCTGAGACCTTGTAAGACTAACAACATCACATGACATCACATGACACTGGGGAGGGAAAATGGCAAATTGGGCACAAATTGGACATTTTCACTAGGGGTGTACTCACTTTGGTTGCCAGCAGTTTAGACATTAATGGCTGTGTGTTGTTATTTTGAGGGGACAGCAAATTTACACTGTTACTCAAGCTGTACAGTGACTACATTGTATCAAAGTGTCATGTCTTCAGTATTGTCCCATAAAAAGATATAATAAAATATTTACAAAAATGTGAGGGGTGTACTCACTTTTGTGAGATACTGTATACTGAGGTATGTAATAGGTTCTGTTTGATTCAAGATTGATTAATTTTTGAGTATAACATTTCTGCTATGCTTTGCAATCTTTAATAAAGTCTACAGCACATTAAAAGACAAGAAGAGGAGTCTGTGGTCTCTGATTCAGAATCCTTTTTTATGGTCACAAGAGAGTATTTTAAGGGGTGTAATAGTTTTAAGAGTTTTTAATGGTTACTCTGTTAAAGGTAATTTAAACAGATCTATAGATCAATTTTCCTGGTCTTAAACAAATACCTAGATTACCAAGAGCAATTAGACTATGAAGGATCTGTCGTTAATACAAAGGGGGTCTAGGGTCTCTGGCTGGACAGGTCACTCGGCCAGTGCTCTGGGCTTAGGTAAGTGGAGATTGCCTTGGAGATGGAGACAGTGGAACTGGGTCAATCCTTCAATTACCAGCCACAATTGTGATAGAAATCACTGAAGTAAAACCTCTAGGGACTGTAGCTGGTAAACTTGACTCCAAACTTGGGGTACAAGGTCAGGATCTTACGCATCATACATGTCCTGCACTACCCTCACATTCTTCTCTGCCACTCCTGACTTTCTCATACAGTCCCACTTCCTCTCTTGGCACCCTATCATATGCTTTCTTTAGATCCACAATGATACAGTGCAACTCCTTCCCACAGCTGTGGAAAACATCCTTGGTACCCGTACCGAAGACTCCGCACCCCAAGAACCTGAACAGCTACAGACCAGTGGCCCTCACATCACACCTAATGAAGACCCTAGAGAGGCCGCTCCACGCCCACCTCCACCCCCTGGTGGGACCAGCAATGGACCCACTTCAGTTTGCCTACCAGCATGGTATCAGGGTGGAGGATGCAGTGATCTTCCTCCTACATCGTTCCTTTTTCCACCTGGAGAAGCCTGGAAGCACTGTGAGGATCATGTTCTTTGATTTCTCCAGTGCTTTCAATACCATACAACCAGCGAGTCTGAGGGACAAGCTGCTGTGTGCAGGTCTGGACTAGCTCCTGTCATCGTGGATCCTGGACTACCACAGTTTGTGAGAACCCAAGACTGTGTTTGACACCATCATCTGCAGTACGG
Organism: Pholidichthys leucotaenia; assembly: GCA_020510985.1. Lineage (NCBI taxonomy): Eukaryota > Metazoa > Chordata > Actinopteri > Cichliformes > Pholidichthyidae > Pholidichthys > Pholidichthys leucotaenia. The sequence continues at coordinate 238,754,113 of CM035843.1, forward strand.
GGGCCCCCCAGGTAACAGTTTGGGCTCCCTTCCTGTTCACCCTCTACACTGCTGACTTTTCATACAATACACCACACTGCCATCTACAGAAGTTCTCTGATGACTCTGCGATCGTCGGCCTCATCTCTGATGGGGATGATGCAGAGTACAGAGGACTTATCCTGGACTTTGTGAACTGGTGCCTATGGAACTGCCTCCAGGTCAATGTGAAGAAAACCAAGGAACTGGAGACGAGGACAACCCCCCACAGCACCAGTAAACATCCAGGGAAAAGATATTGAGAGGGTGACATCTTACAAGTACCTGGGTGTTCACCTGAACAATAAACTGGACTGGTCACACAACACCAGCGTGTTCTTCAAGAAGGGGCAGTGCAGGCTGTATCTCCTGAAGGGACTCTGGTCTTTTGTATACTTTATACTTTATTGATCCCCAGAGGAGAAATTGAGGGCATCCACCTGGATGGATGAAGCAGCCACTGTACGGCGCTATCCCTTTACCATTCACACACACATTCACACCTAGGGCCACTTTAGAGTCTCCAATTAACCTAATCTGCATGTTTTTGGCCTGTGGGAGGAAACTGGAGAACTCCCGGAGTAAACCCATGCAGACACCGGGAGAATATGCAAACTCCACACAGATCACTGTTGATCTGGGGCTGGGATCGAACCAGGGATCCCATGGCCAAGGGTGAGTTGCTGTGCTGCCGCAGTGCTAACCACTGCGCCACCGCACCGCATATATTTTGGAGTGCAAGGGCCACTCCTGAAGACTTTCTATGATTCGGTGGTGGCATCAGCCATCACATTTGGAGTGGTCTGCTGGGGCAGCAGCATCACGGCAGCCGACAGGAAGAAACTGAACAGGCTGATCAAAAAATGACCCTTTTCCACTAGCCCAGCACACCTCGCCACGTCTCGATTCACTTCGACACAGTTCGGCTCGGTTGTGTCTCCATTACAACCGTGTTAAGCTGGGGTGGGTGGGATTTTTTTTTACAGCAAGGCGGCACCACACTCCCGTGATGTAAAACACGCGACCCAAGCAAAACATAACACATGCATCATGGCTGCTGTACAAGGCGACTCCTTGGTCTGTGGCTTTTTTCACCGTAAATGCCAAAAAGGACCGCCAGACACGGGTACAGGCAGCGAGATGAAACACTCTGGAATAGTTCTGCAGCTTCTGGGAGAGCCAAAGACGTGAGGATACAAACTAGGTCATATATGACGGTAAGCTAATGTTGCTAATGCTAGTTTGCTATAAGTACGTCGTACTACACTTTAATGTCTGCAAGTTATCGCTGTTAGGTACTAAAATGTGTACGCTGTGCGTGTGTGTTTCAGATGGCTCTGTTGTGGGGAAATTACCGCTTCAAACGGTCGGTCTGGCGTTCAGCACAGCCTGTCACTGATGTCAACGCAGCTTCACAAACGATCAGTGGTTATAGAGCTTAAGAATGTCTGTAGAAACGTTTATTTCCTGTGCAACAAATTGCTCTGATCTGCGTGAAAATCATGGAGAGACTTGAGACATCATGGACGTACCTGCTTCTGCAGCACTGAGTCTGAGGTGGTGTCATAGCAAAAAATGATCAGCTGACACAACTTGATCGCCAGGTTAATAACTATATTAGCCACAAAATACATATTCAAAAAGTAAACAGTACTGAGTTAGGTATAATAAGATATATTTGACAGTTATAATGCATTTTAGGCCAAAACAAACTTGATCTAGGATTAAAAGCAATTAAAATAATGCAGTCACAAGGTTACATGGAAAATACTTGATTTACTAGATACATGTACTGTAGAAATATATATTCTCTGCATCAACAATATACTATACATGCATTCATGTAGTATTGCACTGGGAATTGCACTGACAATAAACCTCTGAAGTTTTTGCAGATGTCTCTTTTTTATATGTGAAGGTTACCACCATGTGGCACAAATTAAATACTGAAAGACTGGAAAAGCTAAGAACAATCCAGCAGTTTGAGAAATCACTTTTGGTTTGGTGTAAGTCTGTTAACAGAATTATGAACCATAAAGCAGTTTGTGTTAAAATGTTAAATCCCATTAAACCTAATCCGGGGGCTTCCAATCATGTGTCATGGGGGGCCAAGACCCTGCAGGTTCTCTCTTCTACCCAGTCTCTTCAGCAGGTGTTCTCACTGATCAGCAGTCAGTGGAAGAAGTTCAGTGGAATCTGCTGTTGAAGACACTGGTTGGAGGTAAAGCCTGCAGGGTCTTGGCCCTCCATGGCACATGATTAGACACCCCCGCCCAAACCCATTATGATGAAGAGCAGATGCTAATATGACCCAGAATTCCTCCACATACTGGTACTGTCACTAAAGTATGCAGGGTCTTCTGCGGTGGCACATCCAACAATACAGTCTTCAGTTAATAAAATAATTGTTTTGGTTACTTTTTTCTTAAAAATGAGCCATTATTTTCAAGGTCACCGATAAATCCTTTGTACAGTTGACTCTTTTCCCACCGATGTCTTAACAGACAAAACAGAAAATCATGATGCAAACACATAAGTCACTAAATTGTTTATTACAATCAGCAGCAAATTCCAGATTATTCAGAATGTGCAAAATTCAAACTGTAAAAAAAAGAAAAAAGAAACTGGAATGGGTCAGACACGCCAGCCACGCTGCCTCACTGAGAAGCAACTGGATCGGCCCCTCGTACTGGTCCTGGTTCAGCAGATCTTCAGCCTGCATCTCTGTAAATAGTGAGGCAAGGTCCAGTTGGGGTGGACAGTTTCCCTCTTGCCTAGACAAAAGACAAATGGGTGGTGGTTAATTAAAGCAAGTGTAAAACATATTTGGGAAATACACTTGTTGCTAAAAGCCAGTGGTGGAATGTGAATTAATGAATGAATCTTTATTTCGGATTGATTAAAAGTAAAGATTAAAAGAAAATAGAATAATATAACAAAGGGGAAAAAATCTAACAAGGTCAAATTAAACAATAACTCCTCTGATTATACAGTTCAACATAGGTTATCTGAAATGGGTGATGGCTGAAGCTGCAGCTTATATTGCCCACCATATTCCATCCAAGAACTCAAAAGAAAAACAAAACAGGAGGGATTACAATTTGAATGTGACAATAAAGTACTTCGTTGTTGTATTTAACCACAATTTTCATGTAGCTGCGCTTCAGTAGATTTTACAAGGGCTGCGTTACATTTAAAATCATCTGTTTTTACTGTGGCCTCAGCAGTCAGAATGAATTAATACATTCACTTGAATGGAATATAGTACTTTAACTGAAGGTGTGCATCACCGAGTATGGAGTCGCTCAGTCAAAATATGGAGTTTTTATCAATAAAAGTTTGTCTTGTCTGTAAAAGTGTCTCTTGTTGCCCTGGCTTCATGTGTGGGTGGTGTTTTGTACTAGCATTGCTAAAATATAAAAGGAAGCACTACAATGGGTCTCAAATATTTGTAATGTGTCCTGTTACTGCATGAGTTTATTGATGATAGACTATAAACTACACATATAAAGTAAATTATATTGACGACTGAACATCTCACATTCGCCAAAACATACAGTTATGAACATAACTCACAAAGGATCACACAAGTGATCTGACAAAAAAATAAATACATTAACAAGCGGTTTATTTTACAGTTGATGTGCCATATTCACACAGAATCAGAATCAGAATCAGATTTATTGCCATTGTTCATGTAGTACACAAACTAGGAATCTGTCTCGGTGCCATGCTGCAACATTAAAAACATGATGAGATAAAGAGATAAACTAAAAAACTAAAAGACTAAAAACATGCAATAAGTGTAGAATAATAAGTAATAATCATAATAATAATAATAATGAGTAATACTAGTCAAGGCAGTTTTAAATAAATTAGCAAGTAGCAGATAATAAGGGGTACCACAGTGCAGTCGATAATGCAACAGAAAAACAGTGATGAATGACATGAGTCTGGTTGAGCTGCTGTATATAGTGCATGAGAGTCAATAAGTCACTTAATGTTCAGCAGTCTGATGGCAGAGGGGAAAAAGCTGTTCATGTGCCGGGAGGTTTTAGTCTGAATGGACCGAAGTCTTCTACCTGAGGGGAGGGGGGCAAACAGTACGTGACCAGGGTGTGAAGGATCGGCTATGATCCGGCCTGCACGCCTCCGGGTCCTGGAGATGTACAGGTCCTGGAGAGATGGGAGCTTGCAGCCGATCACCTTCTCAGCAGTGCGCACGACGCGCTGCAGCTTTAGTCTGTCCCTGGCAGTGGCTCCTGCGTACCACACAGTTATGGAGGAGGTGAGGATGGACTCGATGATGGCTGTGTAGAACTGCACTAACATCTTGGTGGGTAGCTTGAGCTTCTTCAGCTGCCGCAGAAAGAACGTCCTCTGCTGGGCCTTTTTGATGAGGGAGCTGATGGTTGGCTCCCATTTGAGGTCCCGGGTGATGGTGGTGCCCAAGAAGCGGAAGGAATCTACAATGGTGATGGGAGAGCCTGTGATGGTGAGGGGGGGCAGGGGGGTTGTGACTTTCCTGAAGTCCACGATCATCTCCGCTGTCTTCAGAGCGTTCAGCTGCAGGTTGTTGTCACAATCAAATAAATCTCAGTTCAGTCCCTTTTATATTAAGTGGAAATTGTGCTACTTTGGTTTTGACACTTTACCTATAAAAGCAAAGGATTTCAGTACGTTCCACAGTGGCGAGGTCCATTGTGGGGCGGCTGCTTTCCTCCTGCCTAGACGAATGACAGAAATGGATGGTGGTTAGGTTCAAGCAAGTTCAACACATATACAGGCACATCTCAAAAATTAGAATACCATGAAAAAATTCAATATTTTTGTCACTCGTTCCAGAAAGTGAAACCCATATATAGATTCATTACAGGGACAGTGATATATTGAAAGTGTTTATTTTAATATTGATGATTACGACTACAGCCCATATTAACCAACACCTCAGCGGCCAACATTTATATTTAAAAACTATTTTTTAAAGTTAATTTTATGTAATATTCTAATTTTTTGCCAAATTGAATTTGGGGTTTTCAGGGGCTGTAAGCCGTAATCATCAAAATTAAAATAAATAAACGCTTGAAATATATCACTGTCTGTGTAATGAATCTATATAATATACGGATTTCTCTTTCTGAAATGAGTGACAAAAAATATTGAAGTTTTTCATGACATTCTAATTTTTGGAGATGTACCTGTGTTAGGGAAATACACCTGTGAAAGTCAGTGGTGGGATGTGACAAAAATGCTTTGTTTCCCTGACAAGCACTGCAGGATCCACAGAATAGGTGTGTGGGTCTATTCTGACGCTTTAGAAAATTATATGAATGACTTTATAAATCACTGGTTTGAAAAAGCACTGTTAATATGTTGAGATTTCGGCTCTTGTGGTCCATTTCACCAGTATCCACAATATAAACACTGAGGGCAGCTAACCCCTGGCATGTGGAAACACATTCTAGCATTAAATTGCACACAATTTAATGCGCAGCACCAAAGTGCAATACGTACACAAACCAGGACTTTAACCAGGATTAACATATTTCATCGTTTTGCTCTCACGAGCGAATACTTAGGAGAAAACAAGCGCGAATCAGCAGAGTTGGCTACTAGCTAGCTAGCTAGCTACTAGCTAAAACTCGTTAGCCAGCACAAAACGGCGCTGTATGGCTCAAAAAAAGTGAGCTTACCACCAACAGGATAAATAAGCGAATAGATGCACATTATTACAAATCACTCACCATCGATGGTTCTCTCACGTTCGTCTTCAGCTTGTCCGTAGTCCGGTTCTATGCTGGGCTGCATCTGTATCGGTCTGAGTCGCTCCTCTCACTGTGGATCTGCCACCAAGCAGAGAAAACTCTGCACCTCTTCGTTGGACCACGGTGTAGAGTTCCGCAAAACCTACAACGCTGTCTGTATTAATATTGTATTTACTCCGTGACCGAGTTAGTCCGTGAAATATTGCAAATGGCGGTCGTGTAGGTTCATCAGAAGACGGTCGCTTTCGTGACATTACGACCTGACCAATCAGCGGCGACCAGGCTGTTGACGTCACATCTCGCCACGACTCAGCACGGTTGTACCCTGCCCTCGAGCAGACACGAAAATAGCGCCTGTTAAACCGTGTTGGGGCTAGTGGAAAGAGCAACAAAGCGTGCTGAGCTGTCCCGTGTTGGGCTAAGCGGGGCTAGTGGAAAAGGGCCTAGCTAGCTCTGTTCTGGGGCGCTGCCTCAACCCAGTGGAGGAGATGGAGATAAGAGAAAGAAGGATGGTGGTTAACCTATCATCTCTGCTGGAGTCCGAGTCCCACCCCATGTGGGACACGCTGAATGCACTGAGGAGCTCATTTAATGCTAGGCTGTGTCATCCTAAGTGATGGAGGGAGAGGTTCCGCAGGGCCTTCCTACCTACGGCTGTCAGACTTTATAACCTAACCAGGGCTGCTCGTAGAGGTCTTATTGAATGGACTAAATGTCACAACTTTTTACAATAGAGATTGTCCCCTCCAATACACAACTAACACAGTTACAATTATTATTGAGGGTGGCAACAACACTGTTAATTCAAATGTGAAATATACTGTCTGGGTCCATATTTATATTATGCCGGGTAATATTCAGTGGTGTGAAAAAGTGTTTACCCCCTTCCTGATTTCTCATTTTTTTGTATGTTTGTCACACTTAAATGTTTCAGATCATCAAACAAATGTTAGACAAAGATAACACAAGTAAACACAAAATGCAGTTTTTAAATGAAGGTGTTTATTATTAATGGAAAAAAATCCAAACCTGCATAATAATAATAACTGGCTGGGCCACCCTGAGCAGCAACAACTGCAATCAAGCGTTTGAAATAACTGGCAATGAGTCATTTACAGCGCTGTGGAGGAATTTTGGCCCACTCATCTTTGCAGAATTGTTGTAATTCAGCCACATTGGAGGGTTTTTGAGCATGAACTGCCTTTTTAAGGTCATGCCACAGCATTTCAGTCGGATTCAGGTCAGGACTTTGACTAGGCCACTCCAAAGTCTTCATTTTGTTTTTCTTAAGCCATTCAGAGATGGATTTGCTGGTTTGTTTTCGATCATTGTCCTGCTGCAGAACCCAATTGTGCTTCAGCTTGAGGTCACAAACAGATGGCTGGACATTCTCCTTCAGGATTTTTTTAGTAGACAGCAGAATTCATGGTTCCATTTACCACAAGTCTTCCAGGTCCCGAAGCAGCAAGATAGCACCAGACCATCACACTACCACCATCATATTTTACTGTTGGTATGATGTTCCTTTGCTGAAATGCCGTTACTTTTATGCTGGATGTAATGGGACACACACCTTCCAAAAAGCTCAACTTTTGTCTTGTCAGTCCACAGAGTATTTTTCCAAAAGTCTTGGGGATCATCAAGATGTTTTCTGGCAAAACTGAGATGGGCCTTTATGTCCTTTTTGCTCAGCAATGGCTTTTTGCCAACGACAGTGCTCTAGTTGCACACAGTGTGGAAGATATGCAATCTTTAGTGGAGAAATTTGCAAGAGCAGCTAGCCAATTCAGCCTCAAAATCAACATCAAGGAGACAGAGAGCCTTTATCAACCACCAAAGTTCCAGTTATCAACATCACTACCAGAAGAGATCAGCATTGGTACAGAGCCACTAGTCAAGTGCAAGACTTTCAGTATCTAGGGAGTACTGTTTCAGAGAATGCTAGGCTGGAGGATGAACTATCTCTCAGAATGGGAAGAGCAAGCGCTGTGTTTGGAAACTTGAGGGAGAGACTGTGGAACAAACGACATGTGTCTATCCATGTGAAATGCAAAGTGTACAGAGCGACAGTACTGGCTACTCTATTGTACGGTGCTGAAACTTGGACTGCCTACAGAGTGCAGTTAAAGAAACTCCATGCGTACATGATGAGACACCTTTGAGCCATAATGAACATCTCATGGAAAGACAAGATAACCAAAACAGAAGTGTTGAAACGAGCTGGTCTACCATCAATGGAGGACATGCTAATACAGATGAACCTGGGATGGCTCGGACATGTTGAGAGGATGGACCACCAGCGTCTCCCTCGGCAGTTACTCTATTCACAGTTATGCGAGGGCAAACACAATCAGGGTAGACCAAGGCTCAGCTTTAAAGACTTTGTAAAAAGAAACTTGAAGAAGCTGGATATAGACGAGAGTTCCTGGCAGCGGGAGGCTAAGGACAGAGCTGTGTGGAGGAATCTGATCAGACCTAAATGAAAAAGTTATTGTCGCCCATGACAGACTGCTATGATGATGATGGGTTTTTGTCTTTGAACTCTGCCATGCAGGCCATTTTTGCCAGTCTCTTTCTTATGGTGGAGTCATGAACACTGACCTTAACTGAGGCAAGTGAGGCCTGCAGTTCTTTGGATGTTGTTGTGGGGTCTTTTGTGACCTCTTGGATGAGTTGTCGATGCACTCTTGGGGTAATTTTGGTCAGCCGGCCACTCCTAGGAAGGTTCACCAATGTTCCATGTTTACAGCATTTGTGGGTAATAGAATAGAATCTTTATTGTCATTGTACACAAAATATAACTAAACTCTGTTCAGCAGTCTCTTAGCAGCTTAAAATACAACCATCTTAGTAATAAATAATGATAAATAGATAAAATACTAATGCACTCTACATATATTGAAGAGGCAGATTCATGAACAGACGATTTATTACACACTCACATCTTACAAGCACAGAAAGGACTGAATCATTTCCACATGGGCTCTCCTTTCTACCCAACTCTCTCTTCACACATTTACATGGAAGTTTCTCATCACACAGCATGACATTTACATTACACTGCCTTCAACCCCCTATGTCTCTGACTTTTTCCTGCTATATGCCCAGGAACTCCCTGGGCATTGTTCTCCCATGTTTATTCACTGTCTCTGTCTGAGGTGCTAAATAATCTGACCTCCCCAAGGTCCTACACCGCCCCCCCAGCATCTTAGACAGAACATTAGTCCACACGCTTTCTTGGCTTCAGTCTCCTCCCATATCTGCTGTAACTGGGGTTTACCGCCTCCGTTGCGCTGCTGTGCCAGTGGGGGGCTGCTGGGAGTGTGTCTGACTGTGGGTGAGCCGTGGCGGGGGTGGGGGGGGGACTTCGCTCTGTCCGTGTGGCTGCTCTGGTGAATCGTTTCCCTGGGGAGCTCTCCGTGGGGATCTTCCATGCCGAGGGGCCCTAGCCAACAGCACTTGCTCGTCCGCCACTACAAAGGCGGGTTTGAGTCTGTCTATGCCAATTTTCTCCCGTCTACCCCCCAAGTCTAGTAAAAAATGCTTATCCCCTGTTTCCAACACTCTGAACGGTCCATCATAGGGTGGGCGCAATGGAGGGCGGTGGGCGTCGTGTCTGACGAACACGAACTCCACGCTCTTCAACGTTTTAGGCACGAAAGCATGCGGAAAACAGTGGTGGGCCGGGCCCGGCAGCGTGCCAGTGTTTGTGCTACGCTGCAAATGCTGAGACGAGGAGCTGTCCGGCGTGGGATTATCTGACAGAAATTCCCCGGGCAGCCGTAGGGGCTGCGCAAAAACAAGCTCTGCCGGAGAAGCTTCCAAATCCTCTTTTGGCGCCGAGCGCAACCCCAGTAAAACCCACGGCAACCTGTCTACCCAATTTGCATCCGTCAGTGAAGCCCTGAGTGCTGCTTTCAGTGATCTATGAAAACGTTCACATAACCCATTGGCCTGTGGGTTGTACGCAGTTGTGCGATGAATTGCAACACCCAGGCTGCGGACCATCGTGGACCAGAGGTCGGAAACAAATTGAGGGCCCCTGTCGGACGTAATGTCCGACGGGACTCCAAAACGCGCCACCCATGCTGTTAAAAAAGCGCGTGCTACGTCCGCGGACGTGGTTGCCGCCAGCGGGACTGCTTCTGGCCAGCGCGTGGTGCGGTCCACCACTGTCAGGAGGTGCGTGCACCCCTGTGATGGCGGGAGGGGGCCCACGAGGTCCACGTGAACATGGTCGAACCTCTTAGCCGGTACACGAAACGGCTCCAAGGGAGCCTTTGTGTGTCTGTGTACCTTGGCTCGTTGGCACGCCACGCAGGCTGCAGCCCACTCTTTTACTTGTTTGTGTAGGCTCGGCCACAAGAACTTCTCTCCCACCATTTTGACTGACGCGCGCACTCCTGGGTGCACCAGCGTGTGAACTGACTCAAACACGCGGCGGCGCCACGCGACCAGGACCACCAGACGTGGGCGTCCCGTGGAGACATCGCAGATTAGGGGGGGCATGCCGTCTTGCAGCACCCTGCTCTCCAGCCTTAACCCTGTTGGTCCAGACTGGAGCGCGCGCACATCTGCATCGCTAATTTGCTCCGCGGCCATAGCTGCGTAATCCATTCCCATGTAGACCGGGGCCACCACGGCGCGCGAGAGGCAGTCCGCCACCACATTCAGTTTACCCGACACATGCTGAATATCGGCAGTAAACTCTGAGATCGCGGCCAGCTGTCTCTGCTGCCGGCCCGACCACGGTTCTGAAACCTTGGCCATCGCGAACGTTAGTGGCTTGTGGTCCACGAATGCGGTGAAGCTGCGCCCTTCCAGCCAGAACTGGAAGTGGCGTATGGCCAGGTGGAGGGCCAGCAACTCCCTGTCGAACGCGCTGTATTTACGTTCGCTGTCGCGCAAAGTTCTGCTGAAAAAGGCGAGCGGCTGCCAAGCCCCGGTGACGCGCTGCTCCACGACAGCCCCTATGGCAATGTCTGAAGCATCGGTGGTGAGCGCTATCCGGGCCGCCGGGTCCGGATGCGCCAGCAGTGCAGCGTTTGCCAGGGCTGCTTTAACCTCCGAGAACGCCCACTCTCGCTCCGGGGTCCATTCGACCCTATCCGCGGGTTTCTGTCTCTTGAGCGCGGCATACAATGGTTGCATGAGCTGCGCCGCGCAGGGAAGGAAACGGTTATAAAAGTTCACCATCCCCAAAAATTCTTGCAGCGCCCTGATCGTCTGAGGCCGGGGAAAATCCGCCATGGCGCGTATTTTGTCGGGCAACGGGATCGCTCCTTCCGGAGAGACACGGTGCCCCAAAAAGTCAATCTCCGTCACGCCGAACTGGCATTTCGCTGGGTTGATTATTAACCCGTGCTCCTCCAACCTCCGGAAAACTGTCCTGAGGTGGGTTTCGTGTTCATCTTCGGACGCACTGGCTACCAGGATATCGTCCAGGTAGACGGACACGAACGGGTGATCACGCAGCACTGCATCCATCATGCGTTGGAACGTCTATGCCGCGCCTTTTAACCCGAATGGCATGCCCAGGAACTCGAATAAACCGAATGGAGTTATTACCGCTGTTTTGGGTACGTCCTCCGCGCGCACTGGGACTTGGTGGTAACCGCGGACCAGGCCTATTTTGGAAAAAATGCGTGCTCCGGCGAGGTGAACGGAAAAATCCTGTATGTGGGGAATCGGGTAGCAGTTGTGTGCTGTGGCGTTGTTCAACCTGCGGAAATCACCGCACGGTCGCCACGATCCCTCAGCCTTAGGGACCATGTATAGCGGGGATGCCCATGGGCTGTTCGAACGCATGATGATGCCCAACCTTTCCAGGTTGGCAAACTCCTCGCGCGCTATGGCCAGGTTAGCTGCGTCCAAGTGCTGAGGTCATGCGAAAACGGGCGGCCCGGTGGTGGTGATAAAGTGCTCCACCCCGTGTTTAGCGATGGCTGCCGAAAACGTCGGGACCGTGAGTGCTGGGAACTGAGTGAGCAGTGCGTGGAACTTACCGCCTGGAGCTGTGACATTGGATTGTGCTGTTGGCCGGGTCCCTCAAACTATGCAGGGGAGAGATTCAAAGGACAGTGCATTAACCAGGCACCTGTTAGCAACATCCCCAAGTAAACCATGCGCGCACAGAAAATCAGCGCCCAGTATCGGGCAACACAGTGCTGCTATGATAAAAGTCCACTCGTAAGAGCGGCCATGTAGAGATAAGGCCAGTGTTCTCTCACCGAACGTCTTAATCTCCGAGCCGTTTACTGCCACAAGTCTGGGGCCGCTAGGTCCTGCCAGCCGGTCAGCGTAGGACAGCAGGATGATGCTCTTCTGGGTTCCGGTGTCGACGAGGAAGCGTCTCCCCTAGTGCGAGTCCGTCACGTAGAGCAGCTTGTTCTCTTCACCGGCGGTCGCAGCTGCTACCAACTGCCGGCCTTGGCGTTTCCCGAGCGCTTGAACTGGCATGGTGGCACACATCTGCGCGCGTTCTCTCCGAAGCGGCGGTGGTAGAAGCAGAGCGTGTCTCTCTGGCGCTTGTTGGCCCCCGCTGCCGCTACCATCGGTGGCTCCTCGCCTCCTCTGGTCATCTCGCTGGGCTCCGCCGCCGCCGCCGCGTTGACTGTGATCGCCCTGGTGGTGAGGATGATCCTGTCTGCCTCCTGGGCTAGCGCACGGTAGTTACGCGTGGCCAGCAACGGCGAATTGGCCAGAACCGTTCTCGCCTCTGTTGGAAGGTTCCGGAGGAAAAGGTGGGCAAACAGAAAGTGCCCGTCGTCCGTGCCCATTAACGCCAACATCTTCCCCATCAGGTCGACGGCCAAACCATCTCCTAACTCGGTCCGCCCCAGGAGCCTCTCTGCTCTCTCACATTCCGAGAGCGTGTAGCGCCGGGTCAGCGCAGCCTTGAGCGCCTCGTATTTGCTGTGGGCTACTGATACTACTGATCGAGCAGGCTCGCTACCTGCTGGGCTGTGCGAGCGTCCAGCGCTGCTACCACATGGTAGAATTTGGTGTCGTCTGCCGCTACTCCCCGGAGGGCAAACTGGGCCTCGGTGTGGTGGAACCAAGAGCGCGGATTGTGCTGCCAAAAGTCCGGTAGCTTGACTGAAACCGCGCACGCGTTGCTGGGGGTTCCAGTCCGGGCTGTCTGTGGGATGGCTGCTGCGTCGCTGGGGCTTCCCGACCGGGCCGGCTCCGGGGTTTTTGCCTCGTGTATCATAATTCGTCTGGGGTCACCAGTGTGGAGTGTGTAAATGAAGAGGCAGATTCATGGACAGACGATTTATTACACACTCACATCTCACAAGCACAGAAAGGACTGAATCATTTCCACATGGGCTCTCCTTTTCACTCAACTCTTTCTTCACACATTTACATGGAAGTTTCTCATCACACAGCATGACATTTACATTACACTGCCTTCAACCTCCTATGTCTCTGACTCCTTCCTGCTATATGCCCAGGAACTCCCTGGGCATTGTTCTCCCATGCTTATTCACTGTCTCTGTCTGAGGTGCTAAATAATCTGACTTCCCCAAGGTCCTACAATATATGGCTGTGTGCATACCTACTAAAAGGATTATGAGTGCAACAGTCTGTCTACTGCTCTAGGGAAAAAATGGCTCTCACTGTGGTTTGCTGGAGTCCCAAAGCTTTAGAAATGGCTAGAAAATTGAACTCAGCTTTCCAAAGATGTGATAAACCACAGTTAATTTATGTTTTAACAGGGGGGCAATCACTTTTTCACACAGGGACATGTAGGTTTGGATTTTTTTTTACCCTTAATAATAAACACCTTCAATTAAAAACTGCATTTTGTGTTTACTTGCGTTATCTTTGTCTCATATTTAAGTTTGTTTGATGATCTGAAACATTTAAGTGTGACAAACATACAAAAAATGAGAAATCAGGAAGGGGGCATACACTTTTTCACACCACTGTAACTAACCGTAGTACTGTTGATACCATCTAGCTGCATTGCTCCTGCACTGTGTATATAACTGTGTACATACTGTATGTATATTTATTTACTGCTTTGGCTAACCAGTTCTTATCTTATTTACTATTGCTCTGAGTGCTGCTATCACTTTGCTGCTGCAATCCTGAAATTTCTCCATTGTGGGACTAATAAAGGCTTGTTTTATCTTATCTTATCTGTAGTACTCTTTCTTGGCATGAAACTATACTGCTGCTCACTGATTGTCACCTGTCTTCCTAACTCTTTGAGTGTGTCTGTCGCCGAATTGTGACATAACCCCTAGTGGTCAAGAGTGGTAAATATTATTTGTCAATAAAATAGTTCAGATTTCCAAGGCTAAAACTTGAAAGTGGTAAGTGATAATGGCTTACTGTCAATTAGAAAGATGTAAAATATGATCCAAAGTTTCAGATAGGAATAAATTTATGCATCTAATTTGCATAATGTCACAGCACCTCTTTAAATTCCATAATTGAGTCAAAACTGGACTTTGGATGTATTTACACAAGGAATGGTTCAGTCTTTTGACACTGTTTTTTTGTACAGAGGTACCTCATCATCATATCTTCAAAGTATATGAACAAGAAATCAGTACAATATTTTAAAAAAAACACAAAATTCCTCACTTACCGGTGGCTAAGGGGACTCACTGCCGTGGTCGCTCCGTTTTCACCCATCGTGGTCATTATTTTGCATTCTGTCAGTCATTTATGCTCTCTACTACATCTACAAAGTCTTATGATTATCCCACATAAATTTTGCTTGTATCCCGTGACTATTTTCCATGTACAAAGCTAAGTGAGTAAGTTACTAAGTGATGGTGCACGATGACGGATGGCAGCCATATTAGCTTTCTGGGCTAAAATACTAAAAACAGAAAAAGGAAATGAGGAGTTCTTCTTCTTTGGTGTATTACGTGTCATCCATTGAGTCCTCCAAGGGATGTCTGCCACCTTCTGAAACTGGCAGATCAGTACAAATCCCCAATGCAGCCGATCATGTCAGAGTGAGATGACAGGTGCAGCGCCGCGCTCTGCCACTAGGGGCACGCAAAATCTCACACTCAAAAGGTTAACCTAGCTTCAACAACACTTTCTCATAGCTTCATAGTGTGACTGATCAACTTTATGCCTCTGTAATGCCTGCAACTCTGAGAATCACGCTTGTTCCTGAAAATCGGTATCACTACACTTATCCTCTTTGGGGATCCTCTCACTCTTCAAGATAGTGTTAAACAATCTGGTCAAAAAGTCCACCGCCATCTCTCCTAAACATCTCCATACTGTAAATCAAAAAACTACAAGCAAAGATGATGGAGCTTACGTCATCTTTTCAAAGTGCGCCCAGGGTGAAGTAACTAACAGTCCTTTGGATCAGCTGCAGCTCTCACAATACAAAACAATACTTTTGTGTTGTTTTTCTCCTCTTGGGATCTGTTATGTCCACAAACTTGGCAATGATGACCAACGACGATGCTGCAGGATGCCGCACCACTCCCAGAATACCTGGTATTCATACACCACATTTTCCTCCCCCCTTGCAAAAACTGAAAAATTTATGATTAACCTTAGCAGATGTGCCCTCCCCAATTTAATAATCAAATAAGTCCCACTATGCAAATACTTAGGATTGGTATCATTCAAACACACGTTACTAGTCAATGTTGCTTATATATATGATAAACACTTTAAACATTTCTTATTCAGATATTATTAGTTAGCATTACTGCTCAGGTATTATCAATAAAACACAGGATTAGAATTAACTGTTCAGGTATTAAATGATTCAAAGAACACAGGGAATTACACAGGATTACTAAAATAATTTTTTTGTAAGTTGTCTGTGTTTTTTCAACTGATTTAAGACAATTTTGCACTGCTGAATCCGAAAATAACATCCGTTTCTCTCGATCAGGTTAGGTTTTTATGCTAAGTTGAGTTTTTAAAAAATCTGATCTTCTGACTAAATTGACTACATTTTTGTGACATTATCGGTTGATTTTTGTTAATATTTCTCATCCGAAATAGATTTTAAAGAGAAAAAATCGCTTTCTAACACAATTTATTGATTAAATGTTACAAACTTCAATTACTGAAAATTGAATAGTGAGACACTGATAAAAGTAAGTACATGTAAATTGAATGTTACGTCATCACTGTTCAAAATTCAGAGCTTCAACTTCCGTTTATTCAAACCTCTAAAATGCTCAGCGGCAGGGATGTCTCTCTTCAGAGTCCAACAGTAATCAGCCGTCATGACAATTTATGACATGTCATAAATTGGTGCATGCAAACTCTTCAGAGTTCGAAAAATTTCAAGAAATAAAAAAGATTTTTGCATCATATAAAGCAAAAATACCCGTACATGTAAACAAAAACGTAAAAAACATGTGGCCATAGTTCAAAAAGTTGACCTTGTGGAGAGAGCAATAAACAAGCCAGGCATTCATGGCAGACGATCTTTATTCACTCTCTCACATCTCAGTCTCAGAAACAACATTGAACTCATGCCACAGGGTCTCTCCTTTATATCACCACACTCGCTCCCCCTGCTGCCTGAGGTCTTGCATCACAATACATTTACACATCACAACTCCTATTGTCCCCACAGCTGCTTATTCTTGCTGCCTGGGGTCTTACATCACAATACCTCCTCCCATCACAATTCCTATTGTCCTCAGTTGCTTAATCCCCCACGCTCTTCCGGCAGAGGAATTTACTGCCTCGCCTTTGCTTCTAGTCTGAGATGAATATCCCAGCGTGGGTTCCCCCCCACCCCCCGCAGAGTCTCAGACTGAGCGTTAACTCTCACGTCCCTTTGGCTTCAGCCTCCTCCCATAACTGCTGTAATGAGGGGACTTCGGCTCCGCGGCGCTGCTGTGCCAATGGGGGGTTCCTGGGGGTGTGTCCGTCTGTGGGTGGACAATGGCGAGGGGGGGGGAACATTCAGCTTGCTCGTGTGACTGCTCTGATGAATCATTTACCTGGGGAGTCTTCAGTGGGGGTCTTCCATGCCGAGGTGCTCGAGCCAACATCACCTGCTTGTCTGCCACCACAAAGGCGGGCTTAAGCCTGTCTATACAGATTTTCTCCCGGCGACCCCTCAAATCTAACACAAAATGTTTATCCCCTGGTTCCAGCACTCTAAATGGGCCATCGTAGGGTGGGCGCAATGGGGGGGGGCATTGTGCCTGACAAACCCAAACGCCGCGTTCTTCAAAGTTTTTGGCACAAAACCGCGTGGAAAACAGTGATGGGCCGGGCCCGGTAGCGTGCCTGTGTCTGCGCTATGCCGTGAACACGGGGACGGATGGTTGTTCGGTGTGGGGTTATCTGGTAGAAATTCCCCAGGGAGCCGCAGCGGCTGAGAAAAAAACAGTTCTGCTGGGGAAGCCTCCAAATCCTCTTTTGGTGCGGAACGCAACCCTAATAGAACCCAAGGCAACCGGTCCACCCAGTTTGCATCCGTAAATGAAGCCTTGAGCGCTGCTTTCAGTGACCTATGGAAACGCTCGCATAACCCATTGGCCTGTGGGTTGTACGTGGTTGTGCGAAGAATTGCGACACCCAAGCTACGGGCCATCACGGACCAGAGGTCGGAAACAAACTGAGGTCCCCTATAGGACGTGATGTCCGAAGGGATGCCAAAACATGCCACCCATGTTGTCAAAAAGGCGTGCGCCGCATCCGCGGACGCGATTGCAACTAGCGAGACTGCTTCTGGCCATCGTGTGGTGCTGTCCACCACTGTCAGAAGGTGCGTGAACTCCTGCGATGGCGGGATGGGGCCCACGAGGTCCACGTGAACATGGTCGAACCTCTTAGCTGGGATATGAAACGGCTCCAAAGGGGCCTTTGTGTGCCTGTGCACTTTGGCTCATTGGCATGCTACACAGGCTGCAGCCCACTCTTTCACCTGTTTGCGCAGGCCTGGCCATACAAACTTTGCTCCCACCATTTTGACTGACACGCGCACTCCTGGGTGCGCCAGGGCATGAACAGACTCAAGCACGCGGCGGCGCCAAGCACCTGGGACCACCGGGTGCAGGCGTCCTGTGGAGACATCACAGATTAGGGAGGGTTCCCGTCTTGTAGTACTCTGCTCTCCAGCCTTAACCCTGGTGGTCCAGACTGGAGTGCACACACGTCCGCATCGTCAATCTGCTCTGCGGCCATGGCCGTGTAATCTATCCCTACGTAGACAGGGGGCCACTACTGCGCACGAGACGGAGTCCGCCACCACATTTAGTTTACCGGCCACATGCTGAATATCGGCCGTAAACTCCGAGATCGCAGCCAGCTGCCTCTGCTACCAGCCCGACCATGGTTCTGAAACCTTGGCCATCGTGTACGTTAGTGGCTTGTGGTCCATGAACACAGGAAGGTGCGCCCTTCCAGCCAGAGCTGGAAGTGGCGTATGGCCAAGTGGAGAGCCAGTAACTCTCTGTCAAAAGTGCTGTATTTACGCTCACTGTCGCACAAAGACCTGCTAAAAAAAGCAAGCAGCTGCCAAGAACCGGCGACGCATTGCTCCACGAAGGCTCCTGTGGCCACGTCCAAGGCGTTGGTAGTGAGCGTTATCTGAGCCGCCGGGTCCGGGTGCACCAACAGTGCGGCTTTTGCCAGGGCTGTTTTAACCTCAGAGAATGCCTGCTCCCGCTCAGGAGTCCAGTTGACTCTGTCCACCGGTTTCCGTTTCTTGAGTGCGGCGTACAATGGCTGCATGAGCTGAGCCGCCCGGGGGAGGAAACGGTTATAAAAGTTAGCCATCCCCAAAAACTCTTGCAGTGCCCTGACCATCTGAGGCAGGGGGAAATTTGCCACCGCGCGCATCTTGTCCGGCAAGGGTATCGCTCCCTCCAGTGAGATGCGGTGCCACAAAAAATCAATCCCCGTCACACCGAACTGGCATTTCGCCGGGTTGATTATTAACCCGTGCTCCTCTAACCTCCGGAAAAACGTCCTGAGGTGGGTTACATGTTCGTCCTCGGACGCGCTGGCCACCAGGATGTCATCCAGGTAGACGAACACAAACGGCAGATCGCGCAACACCACATCCATCATGCGTTGGAATGTCTGTGCCGCGCCTTTTAATCCGAAGGGCATGCGTAAGAACTCAAAGAGACCAAACGGGGTTATTACCACCATTTTGGGTATGTCCTCCGCGAGCACTGGGACCTGGTGGTAACCACGGACCAGGTCTATCTTAGAAAAAATATGTGCCCCGGCGAGGTGAACAGAAAAATCCTGAATATGGGGAATCGGGTAGCGGTCGTGCACTGTGGCGTTGTTTAATCTGCGGAAATCTCCGCTACGGTCGCCACTATCCCTCGGCCTTAGGGACCATATGTAGTGGGAATGCCCATGGGCTGTTTGAGCGCCTGATGATGCCCAACCTTTCCAAGTTGGCAAACTCCTCACGCGTTATGGCCAGTTTAGCTGTGTCCAGACGCCAAGGTCGTGCGAAAACGGGCGGCCCAGTGATGGTAATAAAGTGCTCTACCCTGTGTTTAGTGATGGCCGCCGAAAACGTTGGGACCGTGAGTGCTGGGAACTGAGTGAGCAGTGTGTGGAGCTTACCACCTGGAGCTGTGACGTTGGCTAGCGTTGTTGGCCCGGCTCCTCGAGCTGTACAGGGGAGGGAATCAAAAAACATTGCATTGATCAGGCGTCTGTTAGCAACATCGACTAGCCGCCTGTGTGCACACAAAAAATCAGTGCCCAAGATTGGGAAACTGCATGCCGCTATGACAAATGTCCACTCGTACGTACGGCCGTGTAGGGATGCAGTCAGTGTCTTTTCACCAAAAGTCTTAATGTCCGAGCCGTTTGCGGCCGTCAGCTCGGGGCCACTAGCACCTGCTAGCCGGTCGGCGTAAGACGGTAGGATGAGGCTCTTTTGGGAGCCGGAGTCCACGAGGAACCGTCTCCCCGAGCGCGAGTCTGTCAAGTAGAGCAGCTTGCTTTCTTCACCAGTGGTCACGGTTGCTGCCGACTGCCAGTCTTGCTGTTTTCCCGAACGTTTGAATTGGCACGGTGGCACACATCGGCGTGCGTCCTCTCCAAAATGGCGGTGGTAGGAGCAGAGCGCGTCTCTCTGGCGCTTCCTGGCCCCCGCTGCCGCTGCCATCACTGGCTCCTTGCTTCCGCTGGTTGTCTCACTGGATTCCGACTCTGCTACCTTCACTGTGATGGCCTTGGTGGTGATGATGATCCGATCTGCCTCCTGGGCTAGCATACAGTAGTCACGTGCGGCCAGCAACGGCGAGTTGGCACAGACTGCTCTGGCCACCGTTGGGAGGTTCCGGAGGAAAAGGTGGGAAAGCAGAAAATGCCCGTCATCCGTGCCCATCAACGGCAACATCTTCTCCATCAGTTCGACCGCCGACCCGTCTCCTAACTCGGAGCGCATCAGGAGCCTCTCTGCTCTCTCGCAGTCCGAGAGTGTGTAGCGCCGGGTCAGCGCGGCTTTGAGAGCCCCGTATTTGTCGCGGGCTGGGGGCTGTTGGAGCAGGCTTGCTACTTGCTGAATCGTGCGAGTGTCCAGCGCTGCGACCACATAGTAATATCTGGTGTCATCTGCCGTTATTCCCCGGAGCACGAACTGGGCCTCGGTGTGAAGGAACCAAGACTTTGGGTCGTGCAGCCAAAAGTCTGGTACTTTGACCGAAACGGCACACGCGTTGTTGGGGCTTCCTGTCCGGGTCGTCTCCGGGGTGTTTGCCTCATTATTCGTCAAGGGTCACCAGTGTGGAGAGAACAATAAACAAACCAGGCATTCATGGCAGACGATCTTTATTCACTCTCTCTCATCTCTTAGTCTCAGAAACAACATTGAACTCATGCCACAGGGTCTCTCCTTTATATTACCACACTCACTCCCCCTGCTGCCTGAGGTCTTGCATCATAATACATTTACACATCACAACTTCTATTGTCCCCACAGCTGTTTATTCCTGCTGCCTGGGGTCTTACATCACAATACCTTCTCCCATCACAATTCCTATTGTCCTCAGTTGCTTCATCCTCCACGTTCTTCCGGCAGAGGAATTTACTGCCTCTCCTTTGCTTTCGGTCTGAGATGAATATCCCAGCGTGGGTTCCCCACAACCTGATTGAGCAAAACCAATGTGATTTTTGGATTCAGCACATTGTAGCCACTTGTGTGACTTGCTTAATGCTTTGCATAATGCCTCACATATTGGATAAGAACAAAGTACAGAGTTTCCTTGGAGATAACAGGAAACTGTGAAAGTGTAACCTTTGGTATGCAGAGACTGCTTGGGGGGGATCCTTTGTGTGCCGAAAGACGGCTTGGAGGCCAAAGACTGTGAGGGGGATGCTATGGGATTTAAGAGGAAAGGCATTGTTACTTGTGATTATAATGCAATGTGACTTGTGAGCTGTGAGAGTCCTGGGTATATAAGGGACGAGTTTTTTCTGTGATGTTCTCTTTTCTACTTTGCTTATGTTGGAGCGTGTAATAAACTGCCTTGAGATAAAACATGCCTCATCAATTACACACTCCACAACATCAAAATTGTCCTAAATCAGCTAAAAAAAAACCTTAGACAATAAATTTGCTGTTACAATAATTATATATTATTGTATATATTATACAATAAATATTGTATCAGGCAAACATATTCTATGCATTAATTATATGGAACACTTTGGTTATTATTATTCAAAGAATATTTTTTCAAGAACACAGACACACTTGTTTTATTTTATTAAAGAACACTCGTTGGTTTGTATTTTTTTTTTTTTAGAACGTGAACCAAAGCCTACCAATTAGGGTCCGCGCGTAGACCACCGCAGGACCCAACGCGGCTGGGTGGGTTATTCTGCCACCGTGTTAGCCGCGCTCCTACCTGAACAGTCTTTGTGCGGACAGTCTTCCACAGGGAGAACAGTTCTGCCTGAGGAGCTTTGTGGCAGGCCCATGGCAGCCTCATACCTGGAGCAGTTGGAACCCCGGGGCCAGAGCCAAACTTCATGACGCTGGGGCCCGGGTCCCACACTGCGGTAGCTGACTCCTGCAAAGCCTCGCCATCTGGAGCAGTCACCTGGACATGCCGTAGTGGGTTTGCATGCCAAACTGAACTGTCTGTCAGCTGGAAGCACGCTGTTCCCAGCTTCGCCACGATCCTCAGCGGCGCCCGTTTTTTTGTTGGTTGTGGCCCAGTCAGTCGTCGTCCCAGTCTCTCACCGATGCAAACCTGGACCCAGTCCTTGACCTGGAGTGGTGCTTTACTTGGTTTGATGTGTTGTGCTCCCGGTGGTTCTGGGTGCTGATTTGGCTTGGGACCTCTGTCATGCCGCGGCCGTTTGGTAGTCACCGTGTTAGTTGTGGACCCTTCACCTGTTGTCTGCATCATCAGTTGAGGCTCGTCGTGGGTGCAGAAGGTGTCTGGAGCCTCTCCGGTGTTGGTTGATGAGGTGGACTCTTCACCCATCAGCTTGGTCGTAGGTTGTTGAGCAAGGGTACAGAAGTCGTCCAGTTCCTCCTCTTTTCTGTCTGAAGAGCTCTGCTGTGCTGTGTCGGGAGTGTCATTCGTGCCTGGTTGCTGTTGCTGTGCTTCGGGGCCCTCTGCATGCTCGGGATTCCTTCCCTCCAGCTCCGGTTCTGGTTCTGGCTTGGCGAGGGATGTAGATGAGTCCGGCTGCCCCACTTTTGCGCAGCTCTCCTCCCAAGAGCGCGGTGGACGCTTTGATGTTGGTGCCGCTCATAATTACCTTGTCCCACACCATGTCATCATCCTCGAGGTCTGCTGTGCTCCAGCTGCTGGATCCGGACCATTTGAATCCCGCACTGTCTCAGATAGTGAAGCCGAGTCTGTAGAAGAGGTTGCATCCCATGATACTGTCACTGTGTGCTGCCACTTGGAACAAAAAGTCATACACGATTTTAGACTTGTAATAAACAGTCAGTTCCACCGTTCCAACATTGCACAATCTGTGACCCCCATATCTGTACAGCGGCGTTGGGTTCTTCCGGATTTTGTGGTTGGGGAAAAACTTCTTCACTGTGGCCCAGTTTAACATCAACCGCGCCGCCGCCATGCCGAGCAGGAGTGGTATGACTATCCTGTCTAGCTCAACCATACTGTATTAATAACCGTTGATGTTGGGGCTTAACGCATGAATGCTCCTTGTTGGTGGTGGGGCTTACTTACTTGGCATGCCCCACATTGCCTTTCGACTGGCACACTGGCGAAATGGTTCAGGCACCCACACTTGTTACACCATTGTCCTTTGGCTGGGCAAAAACGTACTCTGTCCTGGCACGTCGGGGACCCACAGCTCCCGCAGACAGAGCCTCTCAGAGCGGACCTTCGGCTAACGGCATTCATCTCAAATTCTTCTGCCGAGTCCTCTCCTCCCTCTGGGCTCACCATGTTAGCTAGTGTCATCTGTCCGGGTACCTTCTGTGCTTGGTGCCCATTTAGCTCTGAGGCTAACTTTTCTGCTGCCTCTAGCTGGAACGCTAGCTCAATCATATTAGCTAGCGTCATGTCATTTGGCACCATTAGCATCTTAGCTCATAGCCTAGCATTACATGTGTGCTCAACTAATTGGTCCTGCACCATTTCATCTTCAAGCTGTCCAAAATGGCACATACTAGCTAAATGCCTTAAGTCAGTGACGAATTGTTGTACCGACTCACCGACCCTTTTGTGTCTCTGGCAAAAGCAGATTAGTCATGCAATGACGTTGTCAAGGGTGGCAAAGTAGCTAGCTAGTAGCTCGACGGCATCCACATATGACTCAGTCGGTCTTAGTGTGTGGAAAATTCGCTGGCCTTCTATGCTGAGGTTGTGGACAAGGAGTGCTCTTTTCCTTACTTTGTCAAGTTTACACAGGTCCAGTGCTGAGATGTAGCTCTCGAATGCGTCCAGCCAGTGTGGCCATGGGACTGCTGGTTCTCCCGGGCACTCGAGGAAAGGCCGTAGGGGTCATAAGCATGCTTCCATGGTTTAATGTCTTGTCGCCAAATGTTATGTCCACAAACCTGGCAATGATGACCGACGAGGATGCTGCTGTTTAGTGAACTTTATTACAGAGAAAATATAAGAATACAGGCACGTGTATTATGGGGCTGGCTGCCAGCCATATCTCATACCAACTGAGTGTGTAACTTTATCTGCCTCTGAGATGGCGGGCTGCCCAATATATAAGACGTGGTGACGTCATCTGCAGGATGCTGCACCACTCCCAGAATACCTTGTATTCAGGATCCTTTTTCAGGAAACGGGAGGTGAGGTTTCAGTAATCTCCCGCCATGCTCGTGTTTAGTGATGTGGGATGGTGGGAGATGTGTTATGCATGGAAATTGGACTTTGGGGTTTGCCATAGCACCGCCAGGGTGGGGGGAGTGAGTGATGTCAGGTGGGCTATGGTAGGGATATAAATTGGAATGAAAACTAAATAAAGTTTAGTTGTATGTTCCCAGAGGCAGCTCTCTGTCCTGTCATTCCCGGTATAACACTTGGCAACGAGGGAAAACAAATGGGCACGTGTATCACAGAGCCACCTCCGTTCCTGCAGTGACAGGGTACACCAGCTATACTATGGGCACGGTGGAAAAATATGTTTGAGGTCTATGTGACAGCGGCCGGACTCGGCGATATCACTGACGAAAGACAGAGGAGCTTGTTGGTGCACCATCTTGGCGCGGAAGGACAGCGCATTTTCTTTGGGCTGTGTGGTGACAGTCCACTGGAAGAGGGTTTGTTAATGATGGACAAAACTTTTGGTGACCACTCTACTGTTACCGAAAGAAGATACGAGTTTTTTGACCATCGACAACATGCTGGTGAGTCTACCCTTTCATTTATCATGGAGCTACGCAGCCTAGTGGGAAAATGTGCCTTTGGGCCACTAGCGGATGAGCTAGTGAGGGACAAGTTAGCCCATAGCACAAACAGCTCGTGACTGGGAAGCATGCTAAGATTAGCCCAACAGCCTTTATCCCTAGACAGGGTAGTGGACTTGGTGAAACAATGGGAGTCCGCAGCTCTACAGAGATTATGCATGTCAGCTAGCGAGGAGCTGGTGGACTGTGGTTCCCCACCAGGGGCGACGATTAACATGCTAACTGGGCCTTGAGGGCGAGCATAGAAAAAGAGGAAAAGGCAGCCAGTGGCGCGAGACAGGGCCCAGGGAACGTCTACTGACCCGGTGAGGGCGGAACCCGGTGAAACTGGCCGTGTGTGTGTAGCACGTGTGGGACGAGGGCTACTCAAATGGTATATTGTTCAGCTCGATGGCGTGGAAGTGCCCCTTATGGTGGACTTGGGAGCAACCACGGAGGAACTCACAGCAACATTTAATGGATCCCAGGTGTTCACGAAGCTGGACCTCCGACAGGGCTATCTACAAGTGCCGCTTCACCTGGACAGCAGGAACTTGATGGCATTCGTGACCCACATGGGGGTCTTTAGGTACACCAGGATACCGTTTAGCCTGAGCTCCGCCCCCAGCGGCTTCCAGAAAATGATATTGATGATGCTGGCAGGTCTTAAGGGTGTGGTAGCCTACTTGGACAATATCGTGGTTCATGGCGCTTCAAGGGAAGAGTATGATGAGAGGCTGGAGAAAGTACTGACAACACTTCAGGACTATGGAGTCACCCTGAATGGCAAAAAGTGTCTTTTTGCGGCAGACACCATTGAGTTTGTGGGTTTTTGGCTGACAGGGAGGGGCCTCCAACAACTACACTCAAACATGGAGGTGGTCCTTCACGTCCCGGACACTTCTACACCTGCCCAGATCTCGTCGTTCCTAGGCATGGTGAACTTTTATGGGCGGTTCTTCCCCCATTATTCGGAAACGATTGAGCCTCTCTGAGCCCTGTTGAAGCAGGACACACCGTGGGAGTGGACACCAGCCTGTTCAGCGGCAATTTCCAAATTGAAGCGTCAGCTCACCTCTCCACCTGTGTTGGCGCACTTTGACCCTGACCTTGAGACGGTGGTGACCTGCGATGCATCTGGTTCGGCGCTGGGGGCAGTCGTGTCACAAGTACAGGAGGGTATGGAAAGACCAGTGGCGTTCACATCAAGGTCCCTCTCGGCGGCGGAACAAAAATACGCTGTGGGTGAGAGGGAGGCACTGGCTTGTGCCTGGGCGTGTGAGAGGTGGCATATATACCTCTATGGGCGCCGTTTCACCTTGATTACTGATCACTGGGTGCTCACAACCCTGCTGGAGACGACTGGGCCGGGGCATAGACCGCTGAGGATACAAAGGTGGTCTGAGAGATTGAGAGCCTACAACTTCACCACTATGTTCACTCCAGGCAGGGAAAACATAGTGGCAGACCTCTTATCCCGAGTCACAGCGGAGACTCCCCGAGTGGACAATGATGACACTGATCCAGCTGAGGAAGAATTAGTCAATGCACTGTGCGGTCCACTGCAGGTGGTCATTTCCGCCCAGGAGCTCAGGGAGGAGTCAGAGTGGGACCCGGTTCTGGTGAATTACATGCGGTGATCAGAGAAGGATGGTCAGCGAGGGTGCAGGGCGACCTGGCACCCTACCACCATTTCAGAGATGAGCTAAGTTGCTGGAATGAGGTGTGTGTGGCCAGGGGTCAGTGTGCTTTGATCCCATCTTCCCTGAGGGTACATGTCCTGGCAATGATGCAAAACGGCCACCTGGGGGTGGTGAGAGTGAAACAACATAGTAGGGAGTCGGTCTGGTGGCTGGGCATTGATAAAGACATTGAGACCATGGTGAAGCACTGTGTGCCATGCCTGGAGAGTGGCAAGACCAGCGGACCTCCTCCTCCACCACTAAGGTCAGTTGCATACCCAGAAGGGCCCTGGAGACACATTGAGCTGGACAACTGTGGTGAACTCCATGCAGCGTCTTCGAACAGCCGATTCCCGCTGGTGGCCTATGACATGTTCTCAAAGTGGCCGGAGGTGCTCTCTACTAGCTCAGTAACGACAGAAGTGGTCACGGGGTTCCTGGCATCTTTGTTTGCTTGGTGGGGGACCCCGAACACACTCATGATGGACAATGGCCCGCAGTTTGTATTGGGGGCATTCGAGGAGTTTTTGAGCAGCAGGGGTGTGGAGCACGTGAAGCCGGCTTTCTGTCACCCGCAGGCCAATGGAGGGGTCAAGAGGTTTAATAAGACCCTAAAGAACAGACTGAGAGCACATCTGGCGGATAGCTTCACCTTCTCAGATGCCCTCCAGAACATACTACTTCACTACAGGGTGTTGGTCCACGCCACAACGGGCTGTTCCCTGGCGGCTCTCATGCTGGGACGAGAACTACCCTTGCCGGTGAACCATCTGAGACCACCGGTGGTGTCTCCCCAGAGGAATATGGGGGCACTAAGGAGCAGGGTTACCGGTCAGCCGCGCAAGATGAAGCAGCAGTTTGATAAGAAGCACAGAACGAGGGACCACGGCCTGAGGGAAAGGGATCGAGTTTGGATCAAGCATCCTGTCCGGACTCACAAGTTGCAACCACTGTGGATGGGGTCACAGCAGATCGTGAGGCAGTGGGGCCCAGACACTTTTGAACTCGATGATGGGTTCAGGTGGCATGCCAACAGACTGAGACGTTTGTTGCCTGGCCAGAGGGATTCGGAGGCCACAGGGAATCTCAGTGAGAGCTGGGACTGGGCAGTCCCACCTGCTGTAGACTCGCGGGCTGAACCGACGGTGCTAGGTGCAGAGTCTCCTCGTAGGAGACACCCAGCTAGAGTGCTTCAGATGCCTAAATACCTTGACGACTTTGTCGCTAGAACTGTTATGGACAGTGTCAGTTGGAACTAGCGGCAGAATAACCCATTCCAACCTGGCGTGGCGTCCTGGCAGTCTACCCAGGTGCCCTATATGTTCACTTGTCTATAGTTCTTAAAAAAAAAAAAAACCTGCGTATATAATGTTTGCTTGTGTTGAATTGAATTTATGTTGTGTTTGGAACTTGTGTGCGTGGGGGGTGTTACGTAAGGAAATTGAACTTTGGGGTTTGCCGTAGCACCGCCAGGGTGGGGGGAGTGAGTGAAGTCAGGTGGGCTACGGTAGGGATATAAATTGGAATGAAAACTAAATAAAGTTCAGTTGTATGTTCCCAGAGACAGCTCTCCGTCCTGTGTCATTCCCGATATAACAAGATGTTGTCCACTAATCGTTCCAACAAAAAATAAATATTATTCTGTTATTATCCTGGGGGTGCCGCTGTAGGAACGATTATGGGCGGAGCTTCCGGTTTTGGCTGAGGTAGTGTTAAATCAGTCAGTAAGAGTAGCAGGGGCATTTAAAATAGCGTTTTTAAAAGTTTTTCAAATTCATTTTAATGCATAGTTCACATATGTGTTTTGCACTCAAGTGGCAGCTAATTTCAGCTCTTCTAGTTTTGTATTTTTTGAATGTTTTGGCATAGTTCTAGTACTTGTTGCTGGTGTTAGTGGTTGTACCACAGACTGTATGAATGGAGGCTTCTCACCAGCAATGCATACAATCATGCCCTGAAAACTAACAAGGACTGTTCGGACTTCCGGTTATGGCTGCCACGTAGGACGGACGTGTCTCGCTCTGCTCTGCTCCTGGAAAAAAAAATCGGCAAATAACTCTCTCATTTGGGACAGAACGTATCCCAGCATTTGGGCGAGGATATGTCGGCGAAGCCTAAGGCTGGAAAACCAGGAAAAGGAAAAAGCGAGCCGCCGAAACAGTCCAAATTAACGGACTTTCAGGTCTGTGACGCAGCAAACAAGGCTCCATATATGGCGGAGGAAGCTGGCGGCGGTGCGATTTCTGCGGGGAATGGCGCAGATGCGCTGATGGCTGCCATGAGTTCAATGAGAGCGGACTTTTCCTCTAGATTTGATGGGATTATGACAGCGCTGGAAGGAATAAGAAAGGAATTGGGTGACTGTGTAGAACGAACGGCGCAGATGGAGCTCCGTCTCGCTAGTGCTGAAGATGACGTCACCCGTCTTCAATTAAAGGTGCGCACTTTGGAAAAAAAAAATAAATCTCTGGAAGATAATATTTTGGATTTGGAATCTCGGTCGAGACAGAATAACTTGAGGCTGGTGGGTCTTCCAGAGGAATCAGAAGGTCGGGACGTATGTTCCTTTCTGGAAAAGTGGATTCCGGAGGTGCTGGGCAGCGAGGAGTTGCAATCAGCAGTGGTTCTGGAAAAAGCACATCGTATTGGCCCACGGAGAGATAAGGGACCGCCGAGGACCTTAATTATGAAGTTTCTAAGCAACAGAGACAGGATGAAGATCTTCAACGCTGCACGTGCTAAAGGAGAGATTAAACACCAGGACCAGCAGGTGCGGTTCTACCCAGATTTGGCCACAGGAATCCAGCAATTGAGGAAGCAGTTTGATCCCGTACGTAAGGAGCTGCGCAACCTTGGGATTCGTCATGGTGTAATCTATCCTGCGAGACTGCTGACCACGTATGAGGGCAGAACCCACATCTTCAAGACCCCAGAGGAGGCGCAGGAGTTCATCAAGAAGATCAAAGAAGAAGAAGAGACTGGTGGGAGCTAAGCATGAACAAAATATAAGGTAGAATAACTAAGCATTTGCACAGGCATCTGACTGACTTGAAGTAAATAGTAAGTTTACAAAATATAGATTGTATTATATATTAAAAAAAACAAAACAAAAACAAAACAAACAAACAAAAAAAAAACTAGGATGTACAAAGTTGGTAAAAATTTTGGAGTTAAGTTGGAAAACTACAGAGGAGAGTTAATGTTACGTCATTAAAAGCAGTAGAGTTAGGGTGATTGGGAGGATGAAGAAGGAGTGGCTTAGGCTGTTCCCCGTGGATGTGGAACAGTCGATGGCTATATCGGGAGACAGAATTTTTCTTTTGATTTTGGGGGGTTTGCCACAAGTGTGGGAAGGGGGAATTTGTTTGTGTGTAGTTTGTAGGATGAATGTTCAACCACTCATGTTTTTGCTTCTCTGTATGAGCATGTTTACACTGCAAGGTAATCCCAAACTCTCTATTGATCATGGACCAAAGTGTTAATCTTAATTTAACTTCATGGAATTGCAGAGGTCTACAAAATTTAAAAAAACTTAAACAAGTTATGAATAAAATAAAGGACATGGGTTCAAGAATTGTGTTTTTACAAGAAACTCATCTGATAGAGGAGGATGTTAAAAGAATTAGGAGTAGATGGCAGGGAAGTGTATTCACCTCTTCATTTTCATCCCGAGCCAGGGGAGTTATGACTCTCATACATAAATCAGTTCCTTTTCAAGTGAAAAATGTAATTGGAGACAAATTTGGAAGATATGTAATCATTCAAGGTTCTTTGCTATTAGAAAATATAAATCTTGTGAACTTATATGGTCCCAATATAGATGACCAGAAGTTCTTTGCTAATTTATTTCTCATCTTATCATCACTTACAGGGCAACATATAATAGCAGGGGATTTTAATTGTACATTGAATCCAGGTGTGGATAGATCAACAGGACTGGATTGTACGCACATTGGATGTAGGATGACTATTAATCATTTTATGAAAGAATTGAGATTGTTAGATATATGGAGAGAAATGAAACCACAAGTTAAAGCCTATTCTTGTTATTCCAGTACCTACAAGACATTCTCACGTATTGATTATTTTTTGATTTCCACAGAATTAAGGTCCAAGATTCAAAACTGCTTTTATGATAACATCGTGATCTCTGACCATGCACCCTGTTGTCTAATATATGTAGATAAAAAATTGATAAAGGAATCAGGTAGATGGCAATTTCAGCATAAATGGCTTCAGGATGAGGAATTTGTCAAGTATATAGAAAAACAGATAGACGAGTTCTTTGACATCAATACTACACAAACATCAGCATGTGTAAAGTGGGAGGCTTTCAAAGCTTTTATTAGGGGACATATTATTAGTTATACAGGATCAAAATCTAAGAAGACTCGAGAGGAGAGAGCTAAATTGGAACATAAAATAAAAAATCTTCAGGAAAAAGTGTATGCAGGAAGTGACCCAAGGTTGGAGAATGAATTACTGATTTTGAGAGCTGAATACGACAAAAAATCAGCAAATAGAGCTGCCTCGAGTCTTCTAAGATTGAAACAATCTTTTTATGAACAAGGTGAAAAATCAGGAAAATTATTAGCATGGCAGATTAAACAATTGGAAATTAAAACACCAATTACCAGTATTATAAGTAATGGACAGGTAGTTATAGATCCTTTAGAAATTAATAGAGCCTTTAGAGATTACTATGAAAAATTATATGATACCAAAAATGAACCTGAATTAACAAAACTAAATGGGTTTTTGAACGAACTATCTATACCGTGTATTCCAAATGAAAACAGGGAGATATTGGAGTCTAAAATTAGTCAAGAAGAAGTTGGGCTAGCCATTGATAATATGAAATCAGGAAAAAGTGCAGGACCAGATGGTCTTCCAGTTGACCTTTATAAAAAATTTAAGAATAAATTAATAAAACCTTTTTTGGAAATGGTTTTAGAAGCATTTCAAAATAATAATTTACCATCATACATAAATAATGCCTTAATTATACTGCTGCCAAAACCAGGTAAGCCCTCTAATAAATGTGAAAATATGAGACCAATAAGCCTATTAAACGCCGACCTTAAGATAATCTGTAAAATTTTAGCAAGACGAATACAAGAAATTTTACCAAATATTATTAATCGAGATCAGAATGGCTTTATAAAGGGTAGACAAGGCTTCCATAATGTAAGAAGACTATTTAATATTATTTATTTTAATAAAGAAGCACCGGATACAGCTCTCCTATCATTGGACGCCGAAAAGGCCTTTGATAGAGTTGAATGGCCCTTTCTTTTTGAAGTCCTACAAAGGTTTGGACTTGGAAATAATTTCATAAAATGGGTTCAAATAATATACAATAATGCTACAGCAGAAATCCTAACAAATAACAATATTTCAAAACCAATAAAAATCAATAGAGGATGTCGACAAGGCTGTCCACTTTCACCTTTACTGTTTACTATGGCAATTGAACCTTTAGCGATAGCGATACGTTTACATTCACAAATATATGGAATTAAAGTTGGACCAACAGAACATAAAATCTCCCTGTACGCCGATGACATAATTTTGTTTATGTCGAATCTAAAAAAATCAATTCCAACCTTGTTGAATTTAATAAAGAATTATGGGGAAATATCAGGATATAAAATAAATAAAACTAAATCTTCAATATTAATGCTAAATGAGACCCAGAGAAATTACCCAGCCCCTGAGGTAAATCAATTCAATGTTGTAAATCAGTTTAAATATTTAGGAATCCAAATTATGCCTAAGCTAGAATCAGTCGCCAGTGTCAACTATGAAGCCTTAATGTCAGATATCAGTGAGTTAACTCAGAGATGGATGTCACTACCAATGTCGATGATCGGGAGAATCAATATACTTAAAAGTAATATTTTACCTAAAATACTTTATTTATTTCAATACATTCCCTTATCACCACCTTTAGATCTATTCTCAAGAATAAAAAAAAAGTTAGTGGAATTTATATGGAACAACAGGAGGGCTAGATTACGTTTGTCTTTATTATATTTACCATTTGATCGTGGAGGTCTGAAATGTCCAAATTTTATGTTGTATTATTGGTCGGCACAACTGAGGTCTATGACATATTATTTTTCATCAAATGATCTCCCTCACTGGACTGAAATGGAATCATACAATTTACCTTTACCTCTTCCCATATTCATATACTCAGATTCGGCAAAAAAATTACAAAAACAAGTTAAAAATCCATTTGTAAAGCATATGATCAAAATATGGTGTGAAGCTAAAAACTATTTAAAAGAACCACAGTTATTGTCACAATTTAGTCCAATATGGGGTAATCAATATTTTAAACCAGGGAGAGCGGACGCTGTATTTAAAGTATGGAATTTAAAAGGGATACAAAAGATTCAGGATTTATATTTGCCAGGTGCAGACAACATAATGTCTTTTGAAGAGCTGAGGATCAAATTTAATCTCAATAGAACACATTTTTTTAAATATCTTCAACTTAGAAACTTTATTCGATCAAATCAAAATAAAGCTCTCACTCGACCTATTTATTCATCCTTGGAAAAAATGATGATGAAAGATAGTAAAAGAAAGGGTATTATTTCAGAGTTTTATAACTCATTGACACTATCTTCAAGTGAAAATTCACTGAAAAGATTAAACTACTGGAAAGAAGATCTGCAAATTGAAATTTCAGAGGAACAATGGGAATTGGCTTGTACAGAAGCTCAAACCAAATCAATAAATGCACGCCTTAAATTGATACATTTCAAATGGTTAATGCGGATGTATGTTACACCGGAGGAGTTAAATAGATATAACAAAAATATACCAGATACATGCACAAAATGCATGGAAAGTAAAGGAACCCTATTTCATTGTTTATGGGAATGTAGATTAATAAGAATGTTTTGGGAAGAGGTGAGGGTAACAATTGAAAAAATAATCTCAAAACAAATCATATTGAATCCTAAACTGTTTTTGTTGGGTCTGTACCCAGAAAAGCATAATTTTAATAAAAGTGAAAGAACATTCATAGACCTCAGTTTGCTTAATGCCAAAAAATGTATTGCACTATTATGGAAAAAGACTCATAGACCAGATGTGACTCAGTGGTTAAGACAGATGTTAACAAACCTTCCATTAGAAAGAATAACATATATACTAAAATCAAAGGAAATTGTGTTTGAGAATATATGGAGACCTTTTATTGATTATGTAAAAAATTTAAACATAACTCTTGAAGAAGAAGGTGAATGATGTGTGTGGACCTTGTAAATTCCAAACTGGTGAACATAATATGTATACTTATGTATTGGATTGTCTAGACTAAACAGAGGAGCATTGTTGAAGACTTGATTTTGTTGGTGGTTGTTGGTGTTTTTAGTGCATTTTTTTTTTGTAGTACTTTAGTGTTAGTGTTTGATTGTTTGTATCATGTTTGTTAAAAAAAAAAAAGAAAAGGTTCAATAAAGATATTGTGGAAAAAAAAAAACAAGGACTGTTGGTGTGATTGGTGGTACAGACGCAAGAATACCAGGTATGTTTTCACTTGTACGACTGTCACAGATCTGACGTTTTACCCCAAATTTAAAACGCCCAAGCACAGTGTTGTGGTTCTTTGTGGCTCTGACTAGACTCTATGTCTGCTCTGAGGCAAATTTGATTATGTCCAACATATTTTAACAAAATGCAACCGACTTTATTGCTGTGGAAACATTGATATATCTCAGAGCTTTTATTCGTTTACAGCACAGGTGTCAAACTCATTCCATGGAGGGCCAAGACCCTGCAGGTTTTACCTCCACCCAGTGTCTTCAACAGGTGATTTCACTGAATTTCTTCCCACTGATTGCTGATCAGTGAAAACACCTGCTGAAGACACTGGGTAGAAGCAAAACATGCAGGGCCTTGGCCCTCCATGGAATGAGTTTGACACCCCTGGTTTACAGCGTTAGTGTTAGCAGCAGCGCTAACAAACGGAGCTACGGTATGCAAGGCCACTTTTTAAGGTCATCTTCCCATCCTTAGATAGTTGTGGGAAGTGGTATGTATATATTACTGTTTTTGAGGTGCAAAGGGCTGTGTTCCTGCATTTGTGATGCTGAAGTTATTGTTTTTTAACAAGGAAAAGTGTCCCGTTTCAGTGACAGCCATACGTTCTAAACTAGTACCGGAAGTTGCAACCATAATTCACGCAAGGCATCATGGGGCCTAGGAATAAGGTGGATATGACAGCCGACAACTTTAATCCACCTTATTCCTATCCCCCATGATGCCTTGTGTGAATTATGGGCGCAACATCTGGTACTAGTTTAAACCGTATGGTTGTCACCGAAAGAGGACACTTTTCCTTGTTAAAAAAACAATGACTTTGGCATCAAAAATGTGGAAACATGTCCTTTTGCACCTCAAAAAGAGTAATGCAAAGCAAAAGCAAGATGGCGGCCGGGTTGGTCATGAGTTAGACTGGGGTGGCTACTGCCAGTTTCCAGTGGTGACACCGCCCCTGGTATAAAGGTGTGGGCAGAAGAGGCGCTGCCTCTTTCGTCAGGGAGCCACCTGGTCAGCAGGGCGGATGCCATAAGTCTCTTTATTGACTATTTATTCATTCTTCATTCTTCATTCTTCATTGACTATTTATGTAATAAAGCTCCATAAAACTATTAACAACCGTGTGCTCATTTACCATCAGTTATGGACATAACATTTGGCGACGAGGTAAGAGAGGGAATGGATATCGTTTGTGCTGAACTTCGGCCATTTCTGGAGGCCCCGGGCACGCTGCCCGTGCCATGGACTCGCTGGTTCTCGTCTTTTACCAACTACCTCGTGGTCTTGGGCCTCAGTGAGCGTGAGAGGCTCCGTGCGAGGTCAGTGTTAATCCATATGTTGGGCACCGAGGGGCAGAAAGTGTTGGACAGTCTGGGTGGGGCCAACAGTTTTGACGGCGTGGTGGAATTAATGGCACACCATTTTCGCGCTGGTAATAGCGTCACGGTCCGATGCATCCATTTTCGACAGCGCCGGCAGCGTCTGGGGGAGCCGGTATCAACGTTTGTGGCCGGGCTCCCCAGGCTGGCAAAGGGAGGTGAGTTTGGACACCTAGAGGAAGAAATGATTCGGGACCAGTTAGTGGAACATGTTCGCAGTGAAGCACTCTGGTCCAGGTTGTTGAAGGTCCCAGGAGAGTTGACGTTGACCACGGCTGTTGAGCTCACCCAGCGTTTTGAGGCAGCGGAGATCATCGCGAGGGGCCTGCCTGACAAGGCTCTTCGGAGCGAAGATGATGCTCGCGTGAAGGCACAAAATTGGGACCCTAACAACAGTGACGCCGGAGGTGACTCGTATGCCACAGTAGTGAAGATACAGTCTGACCCTGGCACGCCCTGTTGTTATGGGTGTGGGTCCCCTGTTCATTGCTATAAAGCCAGTGTGTGCCCAGCGGCAGGAAAGCGGTATGGCCAGTGCGGTCTGCGTGACCACTTTGCCAGGATGTGCGACAATTTCGTACGCAGGAGCCATAGGGGATACCCAGGTGCTGCGAAGAAGTCTCCCACCATCGTGCATACAGTCTCCCCAGCGACCACGGGGAGGATTGGTTATGATGTCATGCTCGACAGTGTCGTGGTTCCACTGTTGATTGACACTGGTGCTGTCATCTCAGTGTTGAACATGACGACCATGGACAGTCTGTTTCCTCATTGTGCCATTTATCCACCAGAGAGAGACTATTACGGCTATGGACTGGATAGGCTGGCTGTGATGGGCTTTATGGAGGTACAAGCCCGTTACGGGTCGGTCATGGTGCCCCAAGCCCGCTTTCATGTCACCACTGCGGGTGTCAACATCATGGGGTGTGGCCTATTTTATAGCCTGGGTTTTTTGGTTGCCAACGTGTCGGGTAAGGAATGGTTGGGCTGCGGACTGTGGAACCGGCCGACTTCGCCGACGGACGGCGTGGAGATGAGGGAATAGGACTGGTTGGACATGTGTCAAGAAGGAGAGCACTTTTGGCTCTACACGAGGATGCTGTGGGTAGGACCCGATGCCGGTCTGTCTGATGCTTGAACTGGGGCCGCGGACTGGCACGATGGGACCTCACAGGCAGCCTGTAAAGACGAGGCACCCGTGCTGGATCCGGGAAGAGTAGGACGAGTGAGCAGTTTGCTTCATCGCTCCGGAGATCGGTTGACCATGGATAACACGGACTGGGCCAAAGAGTCGACCGGACCGTTGGTGGAGACCAGTCAGACCCATCGTCATCGGAGGAAGAAGTCACGGGCCTCCCTGCAGGTCGGCGATCTGGTGCAACCGAGGGTTGAGGCCTGGATGAGAGGAGAAAAAGGTTTGCGAGAGCAGCACGACGGGAGGAGGTGGCTTCGAGTGGAAGCTGTACAGAGCAACAGGTTTCTGCGCTTGTCTGACCAGACCTGTAGGCACCTGAATAAGCTGCACAAGGTGGAGGAGACAGGACGACGCGGGGGGAGCCCAGAGGTCAAGAGACAGAGGCGTCGGGGAAAAGACCCGCCCGAGGACTGAGAGAATTATTCTGTTTTATTTGTCTGTGTCTTTTCTGCTCAGTCCGGTTATTTTCTTTTCCCAGTTTTGTTTGTCTGTTACTGGTTGGTATCCTGCTGAAATTCAATAAATGTGAGAGTATGAAACTTATGGGAATTTGGGAAATATGAGTTCTTGGTATGGTAAATTGTTTGATTGTAATTATGGTTCTTATTTGTGTGATTTTGACCAGTGGAGCACATCCGTGTAAATTCATCTGCGTAAATTTATTTGAGTAAATTAGGTGCTGTTTTTTGTGATTAGAAATTTTATTAGGCTTGTGGTGACCCACCACAATCTACATGGACATTCAATCCTCACACTCAGCCTGCACTAGGCAGAGGACAATTTGCATACAGACAGAGAGCCCCTAGGAGACAATCAGAACAATGGACTATTATTATACATCCCTGGATTAAGGAGAGGATGTCCGGGCGCCAGTTGGTCACGCGAACGATATGTATTGACTGATATGTATATCAATATGCAAATGTGCCATGCATTCTCTCTGTTGGTAAAACATGTATATAAGAGCTTGCTTTACATGCCTCAACAGCACAGCGCAACACAACACAGCACACACAGACACAGCACAGCACTGTAGTTCACAGAGCTGCAAAGTGTGTCTCATGATGTTGGAGGAAAATAAAACTCTGCAGCCTTCCAGCTCGCCGCATTTCACCTGAACTTATTTTTCCTCCACACTGGTGACCCTTGACGAAGAATGGAACACGAGGTGAACACCCCGGAGATGACCCCGACCGGGAAAGCCCCAGCACGTGTCATGGTGCGCCCCTCACCTGATCTCTTCCCTCCACACTGGTGACATGACGAGAGAGAATGACCGTCTGCTTCCTCTCACCGCGCTGTGGACACAGAGGACCAGAGAATGCCTGCAACCTCTTCATTCTTAACGGAGCGCGCGCTCCGGAGCGCAGTGCTGGGACCAAAAAGCACCATGAATGGCAACATGAGCGAGCCGAAGGAAGCAGCCTGAATGGGGAAGGACATTGGCGCCGACTGCGCTGATTTCCACCAAGCTCCCCGAACCTGACTAATCTTACGACAGTGGATCTCCTGCGCACGAAGCCCCGCATGCACACCGCAGGATTACGAGGACAGTGCAACTGCCAGTTATGTGGTCACTGCGCCAAGCGCGTGCCACGCACAGGACAAAACCGACTCCACAGACTGATACAGCGTCCTCCACCGCTGCACATGCCCGAGAAACACGGCTGATCACCACCCTCGGAACCTTCAGGGCTGCTCACGCACCTGAAGCAGACATGCAGCCCGCACACAGGACTCTGTATGGGTTTCTCAGCCACGGCGCACAAGGGGAATTTAGCCCATTGCTGTCCCCGATGGCTTTAGGGCTGCTTCTGCACCTAAAAGCCAAACCGTCTCACACCCTCACACAGCTGCAGTTGTTTCACAGCCGCTACGCATCCTCGGGGAATTTGGCCGCTCGCCTTCCCTGCATCCTCGCTGGATCGAGCCATGAGAGGGGTCAGATAAAATGTTTTTTTCACAGCTGCTGTGGATCTCCGCCAGGTTTACCGGGAACATCCCTCACCATCGCGAATCCACACGCAATTTTTGCGTGGCCCAGACACCTTTGACGTCCTGGGCCGGCACTCACTTACTCCCACCCCCCTCCCCCTCCTCCTCCACAGCACTTTTCCGCACCTCACTCCCTAAAGCCGGCCGATCGCTGTCTTGTTTCATTACGCATGAAACGCACCGGTCCGTGCGCCCACAATCCACGGCCATTCAGCATGCTGGAACCCGGAGCGGAGCACACTGGTTTTTTTTCTACCCCTCCTCCATCCCCCTCACGGACTGACATGCCCTCCGACAGTTCTACCGGAGCTGGAGCCAAATGATGGGGGGATGGGGGGGGTCACAACTCCTGCTGAGTGTTCTGGGGGGAGCCCTGTGGTGACCCACCACAATCTACATGGACATTCAATCCTCACACTCAGTTAGCCTGCACTAAGCAGAGGACAATTTGCATACGGACAGAGAGCCCTAGGAGACAATCAGAACAATGGACTATTGTTATACATCCCTGGATTAAGGAGAGGACGTCCGGGCGCCAGTTGGTCACGCAAGTGATATGTATTGACTGATATGTATATCAGTATGCAAATGTGCCATGCATTCTCTCTGTTGGTATAACATGTATAAAAGAGCTTGCTTTACATGCCTGAACAGCACAGCGTGACACAACACAGCACACACAGCACAACACAGCGTACAGCGCTACAGTGTGTCTCATGATGTTGGAGGAAAATAAAACTCTGCAACCTCACAGCTCGTCGTACCTCGCCTGAACTTATTTTTCTTCCACAGGCTATTGTTTATGTGCCCGATTTGGGGTGGTGGGGGTATATCTGACCATGTTATTTGGTTTACATACCCAATGGTTATATAGTACCCAGTGTGTGGGGGGGTGTTGGGGGGGCACCAGTAGCTAGTCTTTTTCTTATGTTTGTGTGATATATGTGGAGCTGTTCTGGGGTTATTTTGGTTTTATTTTGTTTTATTCTATTAGGTACACGGCTCAGTTCTGTGTTCAGCGGCAGAATAATCCGCCTAGCCGTGTGGGGGTCTTAGTAGTTTACCCAGCCCCCCCAATTAGTTGTGTGCATGGATAGATCGTTTATGTGTGTTGTAATTATTGTGTTTTAGTGCGTGAGTTGGGATACAAATTTGGAGGGGGAGATCTATCTGTGTGCTTGGCATTTTTTGAAGAGGGGAGAAATATTGTGTATGTAAACCGGCTGTATTAGTAAGATGGCGGCCGGGTTGGTCATGAGTTAGACTGGGGCGGCTACTGCCGGTTTCCGGTGGTGACGCCGCCCCTGGTATAAAGGTGTGGGCGGAAGAGGCTCTGCCTCTTTCGTTGGGGAGCCACTTGGTCAGCAGGGCAGATGCCGTAAGCCTCTTTATATACATTGACTATTTATGTAATAAAGTTCCATAAAACTATAAACAACCGTGTGCTCATTTACCATCAGTTATGGACATAACATACAGTAGCTCCGCTGCTAAGATGCTAACGCTGTAAGCAAATCAAAAGTCTGAGATATATCAATATTTCCACCACAATAAAGTCAGATGCATTTTGTTAAAAGATGTTGGACATAATCAGATTTACCTTAGAGTAGACCTAGAATCTAGTCAGAGCCACAAAGAACCACAGCAATGTGCTTGGTTGCTTTAATATCGGGGTAATACAGCTACAGCTGTCTGTTTAATTTCAGCTGTCTGCAATTAAAATGCTCATGCTGCTGTCATGCCATGAATACTTGTTATTTAACTTAACACGTACAGACATTTTCTGACAATTGTTCAAAATTTTACTGATCTATATTTTGTGATAATTTAAAAATTAATGCATGCTGAAACTGCTAAATATCAAGTCCACATTGTTCCAAGGCAGTGCAACGAATGCAAAAAAACCCCAAAACTATTTGGTGTCTTTCTTAAATCGTTAAGCCTTAGAAAGCAAACTGTCACTATTTTTTATTTATTTTTACTTCATGCAGCCTTGCATCTGGCGACATATATGATGAATAAACGTCAGATCTGTGACATTCATACAAGTGAAAACGTACCTGTGTGGGCACCCAACACACATGTGGGCACCCAGCACAATGCAGACTGATAATATTCACGCTCAGCAGGGATTTGCATACGACCAAAAGAACCACAGGAGACAGTCAGACGGGACTGAATGCATGCATCTTCTGTGCCAACCAATGTCATGTTAATCAAGTGTATTGACCGATGTGTATTGGATGACAATTGATATGCTAATGTGCCATGCATTCTCTGTCTGTATCACTGTATAAAAGAGCTCACTCACAGCGCACTGACAACAGCGCACACACAGCACACGGTGCTGCAGTGTGTCTCATGATGGAGGAATAAAAACTCTTAAACCTTCAGCTTGTCGCATCACACCTGAACTTATTTTATATCTCCACACTGGTGACCCTGACAAAGAAGGAACACGAGGCGAACACCCCGGAGATGACCCAGACGGGAAGCCGCAGAACGCATCACGGTGCGTCCCTCGCCTGATTTTTTACCTCCACACTGGTGACCTGACGTGAATGGACTGTCTCTCCCTTCTGCCGCGCTGTGGACTATTTTGTTCCTCCACACTGGTGACCTTTGACGAGGGAGAATGACCGTCTGCTGCCTCTCACTGTGCTGTGGATCCCAGAGGCCCAGAGATCACCTACATCCTTCACACCCACACGGGAGCGCGCGCGCCTTGTCCTCTCTCCACAATGGCGACCTCCAGGGCCAAGAGCGCAGCGCTAGGACTGAGATGCACGCAACCTTCTGATCAGTGACACGAGTGAACCCACAGAAACAGCCTGAACAGGGAAGACCATCGGCACCGACTGCGTGGATTTCCATCAAGCTCCCTGACCCCTGAGTCTACTTCCGCCCTCCCAAGAGAGCAGACGCTTTTTCTTCTCTCCTGCTGATTTTTTCCTCCCCTCCTGTTATTACTAGATCCCAGCTTGCTGTTGTCTGCCTGCGTCTAACTGCGACCGCCGAAAAGAAATTATGGAGTTAATAAGCTGGGCTTTGAACACAATTGACACTATTTTTTCAACAAGGAAAAGTGCTCCGGGGGAAGCTGTCTGCCCCGCTGGAACGGCTCCAGTGGGCTATCTATGTGACACGGGTAAATGGAAAATGCTGTGTCTCTCTAATCTTTCTATCGAAGATATTGAAGATCTGTTTATCTTCGTAATCTTGGTGATTGGGATAATTCTGATTGGGACAGGAATTGTCTTGGTTTACCGCAAATTGCTGAAGATGGATTCAACCTATCAAAATGCTGGCCAGGCGAGGTGCATCCAACAAATTGAGAAACTGGAGAAGACCATGATAGCGACTACTGGAGAACTGTCTCGTAAGGTGGATTACATCATGGGTTCGCTCAGGTCTTTCCACGACGAATTCAAAGCTGCGCAATGAAGGATTAATGTACTGAATCTACAGAAGAAATACAAGTCTTCTCTGTGATCAGTCCTATTTGGCACTATTATTCCCCATGAAAATTCCTCCTGGCTGTCTGCAGTCTGTGTTTTTTTCAAAATCATGAGCACAAGGCCTTGGACAGCCAGCTGCAGCGCCAGATAAGACTGGGCGCCAGACAGACAAAACATCTTCTGCCAAGGGTCCTTGGGTCTCTCTTATTATCATCAACACTGCTCAACACCGCACACACATTGATTCATGAACTGATTAAAGATACTGTACACTGCTCTCTTGTGTCTTGTGAATTCTATTGTATGCTAATGCATGAGGGTTTTTTTCTGTGTAGTCAAAATTTGGCTCACATATGAGCGTTTATTCTGATTACTATGTTTTTTCTCTCTCCTATTGTGTTTTCCTCCCCCTCCTCTCCCCTCTTTACCTCCACTGTTGACAGGCGCCTTGTATGGCGACGCGTCATTGGATGCGCCTAACGTGCGCGTCTTATGTCAAGTCAAATTCCTTGTGTGTTTACTTGTAAATATACTTGGCAATAAAGCTGATTCTGATTCTGATTCTGATTCTGACCCTGACTTCAACTCTCGACAATGGACTTTCTGCGCAACTTTCAGCTATGTGGTCACTGCACCAAGTGCGCGCCACGCACAGGACAAAACCGGCTCCACAGACTGATACATCGTTCTCCACCACTGCACAGGCCCGAGTTAAACAGCCGATCGCCACCCTCGGAACCTTCAGGGCTGTTTGTGCACCTGGAGCGGACGTGCAGCCAGCACACAGGACTTTGTATGAGTTTTTCAGCCACGGCGCACATGGGGAATTTAGCCGATTGCTTTCCCCGATGGCTTTAGGACTGTTTCCTGCACCTAAAGCCAAACTGCTGAGTCCCTGACACAGCTTCAGTTTATCACAGCTTTCGGGGAATTTGGCTGCTCGCCTTCCCCACATCCTCGCTGGACCAAAACACAAGAGAGGTCAGAGCTATAATTTTTTTCACAGCCGCTGTGGATCTCCGCCACATTTAACGGGAAAAGTTCCTCACCATCACGGATCCACACGCAATTTTTCGCGGCCCAGACACCACGTCCCGGGCCGGCACTCGCTTATTCCCACCCCCTCAACCTCCTCCTGCACAGAGCTTTTCCCGCACCTCTGGAACTCGGAGCAGAGCACACTGCCCTTTCCACCCCTCCCCCGTCCCCCTCACGGACTGACATGCCCTCCGACAGTT
Source organism: Pholidichthys leucotaenia (assembly GCA_020510985.1). Taxonomy (NCBI): domain Eukaryota; kingdom Metazoa; phylum Chordata; class Actinopteri; order Cichliformes; family Pholidichthyidae; genus Pholidichthys; species Pholidichthys leucotaenia. Next base: position 238,797,229 of record CM035843.1, read on the forward strand.
CTACCGGAGCTGGTGCCAAACAATGGGGGGGCGGGGGGGGGGGGTCACAACCCCTTCTGACCGTTCTAGGGGGAGCAGTGTGGGCACCCAGCACAATGCAGACTGATAATATTCACGCTCAGCAGGGATTTGCATACGACCAAAAGAACCACAGGAGACAGTCAGATGGGACTGAATGCATGCATCTTCTGTGCCAACCAATGTCATGCTAATCATGTGTATTGACCGATGTGTATTGGATGACAATTGATATGCTAATGTGCCATGCATTCTCTGTCTGTATCACTGTATAAAAGAGCTCACTCACAGCGCACTGACAACAGCGCACACACAGCACACAGTGCTGCAGTGTGTCTCATGATGGAGGAATAAAAACTCTTAAACCTTCAGCTCGTCGCATCACGCCTGATATTTTATATCTCCACACCTGGTGCTCTTTCTATACCACTAATCACACCAACACTCCTCTTTAGTTTTCAGTGCATGATCTACGCATTGCTGGTGAGAAGCCTCCATTTAGACAGTCTATGGTACAACCACTAACCTCAGCAACAAGTACCAGAAACTATGTCAAAACATTCAAAAAATACAAAAACTAGAAGAGCTGAAAAGGGCGCATGCGCACGCAGCGACCGGCAGCTGGTGAAAAAGTCCGTCGTCTGTGTGTCTGTTTTTATGTACTTTTATGTGTTTTTACAAAATCCTCTGTATCGTTTCTGCCCTGGAATGTTTGTGGACTGTATGGCGAAGAGCTCCCTGGTTCCAACAACATGGACTTCCTCCCGTTTCTTGCACTGCTGCTACTTTTCCTCCGGCTCTTTGTCTATGAGGTAGACGCGACCGGCATCACGGCGGGCAGAATACATTATTCCGGGGACATGTTGCTGCATTTAAACACGGTTGATGCAGCGTCTGTGATTGAGCCTAAGCCGCAACTGCCGGACTTTATTTTGAGAGACGGACACAGTGGTGAAAAGAGAGACCGGAGAGATGGCAGAAGGAAACGCGGAAAGCGTGGAGGTGTGAAATTGCACCTGAGAAGACGTCAGTTTGGTAACATTCCTCTTCCTTCTATGATTTTTGGGAACGTACAGTCTCTGAGAAACAAGGTGGATGAAATTCAAGGGAATGTACGCTACCAGAAGGACTTTAAGAACTGCTGTGTCATGGCTTTCACCAAATCTTGGCTTAATGCGCATGACCGAGACGCGGACCTGTGGATTGACGGCTTTGGAGCCCCACTGCGCTCAGATCAGCAGGAAGAGGTAATGGGGAAACGTCAGGGGGGCGGCGTATGTTTATACATTAATAAGCAGTATTGCACATCTGTCACGGTCAGAGAGCGCATCTGTACACCCGATGTGGAGCTGCTGTCTGTGTCACTACGCCCCTTTTATTTGCCTCGCGAGTTCCCCCAACTTTTCATCACAACTGTGTACATTCACCTGAGGGCAGACGCTGACTCCGCCTGCAGCACCGTCTTTGATGTGATCCAGCAGCGGCAATCAATTTCTCCAGAGGCGCCAAACTTCATTCTTGGGGATTTTAACCATGTTTCTTTAAAGAAGACACTTAAAAACTTTTATCAGTATGTCTCCTGCCCAACCAGGCGAAAAAAGACATTGGACCTGTGCTATGGATCCATAGAGAGGGCCTATAAATCACTCCCCCTTCCTCCTGTAGGATCCTCAGATCACAACTGTATACATTTGCTGCCCACATATAAAACTGCTCTCAGAAGAGGCAAGGTGGAGACGAGAGACATTGATGTGTGGACAGAAGATTAAGTGCACAGCCCCCAGGAATGCTTTGACTGTACAGACTGGGAGATGTTCACACTGTCCTGCGGGGATGAGTTGGACTCTTTGGCGGACGTCACATGCTCCTACATGGCTTTCTGTAAAAATAAGATTGTTCCACGTAAACGTGTCAAAATATATCCCAACAACAAACCATGGGTTACAAAATCAATTAAATCCTTCTTACAGAGGAAAGCACTTGCCTTTAAACAGGCGTCTGTTTCTGAGCTACAGGTTGCCACAAAAGAGCTGAAGTCCAAAATTTTAAGAGCAAAACAGAATTATAAATCAGAGTTGGAAAGCAAGATTGTAACAAAGAAACTTGGTTCAGCCTGGGCCAGTATAAAAACTATTGCAGGCCTTCAGAGCACAGAGCGCAGTAATCGTGTGTTTTTAGATGGTTTTAATTCAGACACAGAGCTGGCTAATACTCTTAATTGTTTTTATGGTCGTTTTGACTCCTTTGATTTTAGCACAGAAACCCAAGATTTGAAACAGAAACTCAAAGACAATCAGCTCTTTAATATTGAGGTGCAGGATGTTAAAAGGGAGTTCTGCGCTGTAAAAGTGAACAAAAGTCAGGGCCCTGATAATATATGTGGGCGCTTGGTAAAGTCCTGTGCACATGAGCTGAGTCCTATATTTCATTACATTTTCAATAAGTCCTTACAGACACAACATGTGCCTAAGATCTGGAAAGAAGCCGTGGTTGTTCCTGTTCCAAAATCCAGCTGTCCTAAAACGGTAAATGACTTTAGACCAGTTGCTTTGACTTCAATTTTAATGAAAATTTTTGAAAAACTGGTCAGATGTGAGGTCCTAAAGCAGACTGAGCATGCATTGGATCCTCTGCAGTTTGCCTATAGGCCTCACAGAGGAGTGGAGGATGCCACTGTCACTCTGTTTAACATGCTTTTTAAACATCTGGATTTTAATGGGACACACGCCAGGCTTTTATTTGTGGACTTTTCCTTCGCCTTTTGTTGGGAAAAATTGTATATACTGTATGCATATAAACAGTTATCATTTTATTAATGATTCATGAAATGAAGATTGATATTCTTATATGTATGATGCTTTTTCTTATTAGTCATAAATACAACTTGAGCTTCTTATAATCACTGTTAGTGACTAAGCTGCATCACCCTTCTGCTATTCATCTGATGTGTGATAAAAGAGTGTTGACATATATGCTGTATCAAGACTTGTCCCCTGTACACCCTGTGTGTGCAGGGGACATTGCATGAACAGAGTGTTCATACAATTTATCTCCTACACACACTTGAAGACATACGGAGCGTACTTTTTGCTTATGTGGTAATTCTGTTTGTTCTGCTTTTGCTGAGTTTATCACATACTCCATGTATATAAAGAAAGCAACTGCGGACTATTTTTTAGTGTCCCACTTGCCCTGTAAAAGGTATGTGTTGATACTCCTTGTACAAGTAAAAACTTCAAAGGCTCTGCGTGTCTTAAGTCTGATCTCTGATTCAGTCTAATACCTTTTTGTACTCTGTATTTGTGAGGTTATATTTCAGACTTCTGACACCTTTAATACAATCCAACCTCATATCTTAGTTGAAAGGCTCCTGCAACAATTTGATTTGAGCAATAATCTGGTGGGTTGGATTCTGGATTTCTTAACCAACAGGACGCAGAGAGTAAGGGTCAATGGTACATTGTCTGACCTAAAGTGCTCTTCTACTGGCTCTCCTCAGGGGTGTGTGTTGTCACCACTACTCTTCATCCTGTACACAAACATATGTCGGAGCAGACATGACAACAGACACATTATAAAGTATGCTGATGACTCAGTTATTGTCAGTCTCCTCCAGGATGGTGAGAGTGGCCACGGCCCAGTAGTTGATGATTTTGTTCACTCCTACCTGCAGCTGAATACGACAAAAACTAAAGACATGATTATTGACTTTAGGAGGAAAACTCCCAGGCACAAAGTCACCGTACTAAAAGGCCAGACCACCGAATGTGTACAATCCTACAAATATCTTGGGACGATTATTGATAGTAATTTAAACTTTGAAGAGAACTGTGAAAGGGTGTGCAAAAAGGGTCAGCAACATTTGCATTGCTTGAGTAAACTTGCACGCTTCCAAACTGACCGAACCATAATGACTGTAGCTCATGTATTTTTACCTACATATGTATAAGCACTATGGGATGCTTGAGATTGCATGTGTGGATTGACCTCACGTCTTGGATGGAACAATATGTCTGGACCGCCTGTGGATAACAGCAAGAAGACGGAGGTACGGCGAAAAGGAGCTGAAAAGACTTCCTGACCTCCTGGGGGCCAGGCGGAGGACTGAAGGATGCAGAGGGAGAGTTAATGTCAATAGGGGGTTTTGACTGTGATATGTGATTCTTCCTTTGTTCTGAGATGTATAAACAAGAGGGTTTTGACTCAGCTCTCTCTCTTCTGTTCTTGAGAGATAGCTGGGGATGTGATCGCAACAATAAAACCTGAATTAAGAAATAATTCAGCCTTGTTATTTCACGCTCCCCACATTGGTGACCAAGAGACGTGAGAATGCATAGAAGGGATTCTCCTGATGCAGACTCGTCGGAGTCTGCCCAAGCGAGCGCCGTCTCTATTAAACTGCCAGAATTCTGGCAGGACAACCCAGACTCGTGGTTCCTCCAGGCTGAGGCACAGTTCACGCTCGCAGGAATAACGGCGGATGACACTAAGTTTTACCACGTCATCGCAAGACTCGACAACCGCACAGCTCGATGCGTGTGGAGCCTGGTTCAGCAGCCACCCGCTGACAACAAATACGGCGAGTTGAAGGCTGCCCTCACCGAGTGTTTCACACCCTCAGCCGAAGAGAGGGCTAGGAGGCTCCTAGCTATGCACGGCCAGGGAGGGCGCAGGCTAGTCGCCCTGATGGAAGACATGCTGCAGCTGAGGGAATCGGACAACGATAATTTCCTATTTATGCACATCTTCCTAAGTAACCTCCCGTCGCACATGAGAGGGACCCTCTCCGGCATGCCTTGTGTGACCCAGCGGGACTTCCGTGCGCTGGACCGAGAGGCGCAGCAGCTCCTCGACTCCTGCGGCGAGCAGACGGCCACAGCAGCAGCAGCAGACCTAGGTGCAGCGACCCGAGGCAACGAAGAGCCAGAGACAGCGGAGCCAGCCCCACCAACAATGGCAGCGACGCGGCCCCAGCGCAGTGGAGGAGATGGCCTCTGTTATTATCACCGGCGTTTCACAGAGAAGGCACACAGGTGTGTGCCGCCGTGCAGCTACAAGAGCTCGGGAAACTCCAGGACTGGGACCTGTTAGCAGCTTCGGCTCTCGGTGAAAGAAATAAGCTGCTGTACATCACAGATGCGAGCTCTGGGCGGCACTTCCTCGTAGACACCGGAGCCCAAGTTAGTTTCATCACCCCGACCTATGCTGACCGGTTGGCTGGCCCCCGTGGTGACGGGGCAACGGCGGCGAACGGCTCGAGCATCAACACCTACGGAGAAAGGACCCTGTTTCTGTCCTTGCACGGCCGCACTTATGAATGGACTTTTATCATAGCGGCAGTGAGCTTCAACATGTTAGGTGCCGATTTTCTGTGCTCGCATGGTTTGTTAGTTGATCTTGCCAACAGACGATTAGTTAATGCACTATCTTTCTATTCTATTCCTTGTGCAGCTCGAGTGTCCCCACCACCGGTGCAGACCAACGTCGCCACAGCAGGCGGTAAGTTTAACACACTCCTCACCCAGTTTCCAGCGCTCACGGTTCCTACTTTTTAGGCAACAGTTGTGAAACACGGGGTGGAGCATTTTATCACTACAGCGAGCCCCCCCGTCTTCCCGAAAGCTCGGCGTTGGATGCTGCTAAGCTTTCCATAGCGCGCGAGGAGTTCGCCAGCCTAGAAAGGCTGGGCATTATTCGTCGTTCGAAAAGCCCATGGGCTTCGCCACTGCATATGGTCCCTAAAGCTGACGGCTCCTGGAGACCTTGCGGCGATTACCGCAGACTAAACAACGCTACAGCACATGACCGCTACCCAATCCCACACATTCAGGATTTCTCGGTGTATTTAGCGGGGGTGCGCATTTTTTCTAAAATAGACCTGGTTCGCGGCTACCATCAGGTTCCAGTCCAGCCTGAGGACATTCCTAAAACAGCGGTAATAACCCCTTTTGGACTTTTTGAGTTTTTGCGCATGCCGTTTGGTCTTAAAGGCGCCGCACAAACATTCCAACGTATGATGGATGCCGTGTTACGCGATCTCCCTTTTGTGTTCGTCTACCTCGACGACATTTTAGTCGCCAGTACTTCAGAAGAGGAACACGAAAAACACCTCACTACGGTTTTTCAGAGGTTGGGAGAGCACGGGTTAATAATTAATCCAGCCAAGTGCCAGTTTGGCGTGGCACAGATTGATTTTTTGGGGCACCGCGTCTCCCCAGAAGGGGCAATCCCGCTACCGGATAAGGTGCGCGCAGTGGCAGATTTTCCCCGACCACAAACGGTCAAATCATTGCAGGAGTTTTTAGGAATGGCAAATTTTTATAACCGTTTCCTACCCCATACAGCGCAGCTCATGCAACCATTATACGCCGCGCTCAAAAAACAAAAACCCTCCAATCCTATCGAGTGGTCCCCGGAGCGGGAGCGCGCATTCGTGGAGGTAAAAAAAGCCCTGGCTGACGCCGCGCTTCTGGCTCACCCAGATCCATTGGCCTGCATAGCACTCACTACCGACGCATCAGATTTAGCCATAGGGGCGGTCGTGGAACAGCACGTTGCCGGGGTTTGGCAGCCGCTGGCATTTTTCAGCAGATCCTTGAACGACGCCGAGCGGATATACAGCACGTTTGACAGGGAGCTGTTAGTCCTCCATTTGGCTGTCCGCCATTTCCAGTTTTGGCTGGAAGGTCGGCGTTTCACCGCTTTTGTCGACCATAAGCCGCTCACTTTTGCGATGTCCAAAATTTCAGAACCTTGGTCGGGCCGGCAACAGAGGCAGCTGGCCGCAATTTCGGAGTTTACCACCGATATTCAGCACGTAGCGGGTAAACTCAACGTAGTGGCAGACTGCCTCTCTCGCGCCGTCACAGCACCGGTGCGCGCGGAGGCAGATTATACTACCGCAGCCGCAGGGCAAAATGACAGCGCGGAAGCGCACGCGGCCCCAGTTCACGTGGGGATAGATTACGCAGCCATGGCAGCGGAACAGGGTAGAGGTGCGGACGTGCGCGCGCTCCAGTCTGGACCAACAGGGTTAAGGCTGGAGAGCAGGTGTTTGCAAACCGGTATGCCCCCCCTAATCTGCAATGTATCGACTGGGCGACCATGCCCGGTAGTCCCGGCCGCGTGGTGCTGCCGCGTTTTTGACTTGGTTCACTCCCTGGCGCACCCGGGAGTGCGCGCTTCGGTGAAAATGGTAGCGGAGAAGTTTGTTTGGCTGAGCCTGCGCAAGCACGTGAAAGAGTGGGCAAGGACCTGCATGGCTTGCCAGCGGGCCAAAATTCACAAGCACACGAAAGCTCCCTTAGAACCGTTCCACATTCCGGCCAAGAGATTCGATCACGTGCACATCGACCTCGTGGGCCCCCTACCGTCATCGCAGGGGTTCACACATCTTTTGACAATGGTGGACCGAACCACACGTTGGCCGGAAGTGATCCCACTGGCATCGACCACAGCTGCAGAGGTGTCTCGCGTTTTTTTGACGGCCTGGGTAGCGCGTTTCGGGGTTCCGTCGGATATTACGTCCGACAGAGGGCCTCAATTTGTCTCTGAGCTCTGGTCAGCGATGGCCAGCAGCTTAGGAGCGAAAATTCATCGCACTACCGCTTATCACCCCCAGGCTAATGGTTTATGCGAGCGTTTTCATAGGTCTTTGAAGGCAGCCCTCAGAGCGTCGCTTACGGATGCAGATTGGGTAAACAAACTACCATGGGTTTTATTGGGGTTGCGTTCTGCGCCCAAAGAGGATTTAAATGCCTCCCCAGCCGAGTTAGTTTTTGCACAACCTCTCAGGCTGCCCGGTGAGTTCCTACCAGAGCATCCGGAGCTGGGGCTCCCCCCGGCTCTGGGGCCGCTGATCGGCACAGGAGCAGACATGTTCCCGGGCCCCGCTCATCACACTTTTCCGCGCGTTTTTGTTCCCAAAAATTTGAAAAATGCCGAGTTCGTTTTTGTCAGGCACGAGGCTCTGAGACCGACCCTCCGCCTGCCATATGATGGTCCATATAGGGTGCTGGAAACAGGTGATAAGCATTTTGTGCTAGATTTGGGAGACAGGAAAGAGACAGTTAGTATTGACAGACTAAAGCCTGCTTTTGTGATGAACGACGAATCTGTACGGGTGGCGAGGGCACCTCGACGTGACAGACCTCCCAGGGAACACGTCCCTGAGCCCCTGCAGGGATCAAATAACCACTCTCTTCCTCAGTCAGCAGATTCTTTGCAGGACGGCGCCGCAGGGACAGTGAGACCTGCTTACAGCAGATTCGGAAGACGTTTGAAACCCAGACGACGTACAGACTGATTTTTGATATGATCATGTTGTATAGACTATGCTATTGATGTTATCACTGATTTTTGATATGATCATGTTGTATAGACTATGCTATTGATGTTATCACTGATTTTTGATATGATCATGTTGTATAGACTATGCTATTGAGGTTATCATGTTTTGTGAACTCTGATATATTGTCCATTCTTCGACGTTTGGTGGGGGGGGGGGTTATGTAGCTCATGTATTTTTACCTACATATGTATAAGCACTATGGGATGCTTGAGATTGCATGTGTGGATTGACCTCACGTCTTGGATGGAACAATATGTCTGGACCGCCTGTGGATAACAGCAAGAAGACGGAGGTATGGCGATAAGGAGCTGAAAAGACTTCCTGACCTCCTGGGGGCCAGGCGGAGGACTGAAGGATGCGGAGGGAGAGTTATTGTCAATAGGGGGTTTTGACTGTGATATGTGATTCTTCCTTTGTTCTGAGATGTATAAATAAGAGGGTTTTGACTCAGCTCTCTCTCTTCTGTTCTTGAGAGATAGCTGGGGATGTGATCGCAACAATAAAACCTGAATTAAGAAATAATTCAGCCTTGTTATTTCACGCTCCCCACAATGACAATGTTTTATCGGGCTTTTATTGAATCTGTTTTATCCTTTTCTTTAGTGTCATGGTTTGGTCAGATAAAACTGAAACAGAGGAAATCCTTGGATCAGGTAGTTAGATGGTCCAGTCGTTTGCTTGGTGAGTCACAGCTGAGCCTGACATCCCTGTACACCAGACAAGTACAGAGGATGGCTACCTCCATTTTAAATGATGACTCCCACCCTTTGCACTGCAACTTTCAGCTTCTTCCCTCAAGACGGAGGTTTGCTGTCCCAAAAAGTAGAACCCAGCGCTACAAAAACAGCTTTGTTCCTGCTGCTGTCAAAGAGTTGAACAAGCTGTAAAAATATATTGCACATAATTAAGGTACCTATTTATTAACTCCATTTTATATTTACTTATTTTTGTAGGATGTTACTTGGGTTCTAAATATTTTATTGCGTTTTAGACCTTTGAGTTTTTAACCTCTTTGACTAGTTTTTAACTTTTAATATGACCCTTCTCTCTTACCTCTGGTTTTTTCCCATCTCTTTGTCTTTTTATACCCTGATTGATGGAGCCTTGAGTATTTTTATCATGTTTATAGTCAGTTTCATATGTGCCTGTGTTTGTGTTTATGTTGAATGTAATTTGTGGCTTGTAAATATGGATGTCACCAGACTGCAAAACAAATCTACCTACGGGTCCAAATAAGGTAACCTGAACCTGAACCTGAAATTAGCTGCCACTTGAGTGCAAAACAGGTATGTGGACTATACATTAAAATGAATTTGAAAAACTTTTAAAAGCGCTATTTTAAATGCCCCCCTACTTTACGCTTGCTGACTGATTTAACGCTACGGCAGCCGACACCGGAAGTTCCGCCCATAACCGTTCCTACAGCGGCATCCCCAGGAATAAGGTGGATTACGTGGAAAATTATCTTTTAAATTGACAAACATCATATTTGTAACTTGTGGCAAAATTTGATCTGGATTAAATTGGGGGACAGTTCTGTCTTTTTTTGAAGTTGGGGTAACGTCTCTCCCCCTCCCCTTATTTAAACCTAGGGTTTAGTGGTTATTAATTCTCCTGTATGTCCTGTACGTATAGTAGTATTGACAGATAAAATCTTTGAATCTTGAATGTTATTGAGCAGCGCTGTTTTTTTTTTTTTTTTTCTGTTAGCAGGATAATAAAGATGATGTTTCCTCTGACAGTGCTTCGTAAGTACAGGCGCAGCAAGGTTCAGTTAGTGATTTTATTTTGAAAGTTCAAAGGCGGAAGTGTTGCTATGTAGAGAGCGAGAGAGAGAGAGAGCGAGAGAGCGCCTGTCCATCAGCAGGGGGAGCTGTAGCAGACAGACGGACTGCGGGAGGAGTGAGGCCGGGCGGAGGACTAGCAGCAGCTCCAGAGCACACATCGTTGAAATGGGAGTCGAACTCGAGACGATCACCCCCGGTGACGGTAAAGCCATTTTCCGCCAAAATGGGAAAAATGGGCGTCCGCTGCGTTTCCAGCCTGTAACGGTCGCTTGTTTGGTCTCTCTGCAGGAAGGACTTTCCCCAAGAAAGGGCAGACGTGCGTGGTGCATTATGTCGGTGAGTTTGAACCGAACTTGGTCTCTTGCATGCCCGGGCACATTGTGGGCCAGGCTGAAGGCCGTCAGAGCGGAGGGACGGCTGGGGGCCAGCTGTCCTCTGGAGCCCGTGTGACAAATATTTGAGCCTGGGAAGCTTCAAAGTAGCACAGGGAGCCCTCATTGGAGCAGCCACACCGCTGCACAGTGGGACAGCCTCCAACCTTCATTAGGGCACAGAGGCAGCAGGGCTGTGCGCACATTTAACCCAGTTGCACTATATTTCACTGTACATGAACCTGGGAGAATTGTGCAGCTATATGTTGTCGAACACATCGATGTCCAACTAGTAGCACGCGTGCCACTGGTGTGTCAGTTTTAATTGGTGATTCAGTTAACTGCTTTAGGAGAAAGGGATGTTTAATACACAACCTGGCCAAAAAAGGGCAATAACTGAATGTAAGTAAACAGTAAGAGCCTTCCTTTGGGTAAATACTGCATTAATTAATATGTTTCAAATATTACTTATGTCTAATAACAGATGAAGTGAGTAGATTCTAATTTCTTAACCAACTATGAACAGTGGTGTGAAAAAGTGTTTGCCCCCTTCCTGATTTCTCATTTTTTGCATGTTTGTCACACTTAAATGTTTCAGATCATCAAAACAAATTTAATTAGACAAAGATAACACAAGTAAACACAAAATGCAGTTTTTAAATGAAGGTGTTTATTATTAAGGGGGAAAAAATCCAAACTTACATGGTCCTGTGTGAAAAAGTGATTTCCCCCTAAACCTAATAACTGGTAGGGCCACCCTTAGCAGCAACAACTGCAATCAAGCGTTTTTGATAACTGCCAATGAGTCTCTTACAATGCTGTGGAGGAATTTTGGCCCACTCCTCTTTGCAGAATTGTTGTAATTCAGCCACATTGGAGGGCTTTCGAGCATGGACTGTCTTTTTAAGGTTATGCCACAGCATCTCAATTGGATTCAGGTCAGGACTTTGACTAGGCCACTCCAAAGTCTTCATTTTGTTTTTCTTAAGCCATTCAGAGGTGGACTTGCTGGTGTGTTTTGGATCATTGTCCTGCTGCAGAACCAGAGTGCGCTTCAGCTTGAAGTCATGAACAGATAGCTGGACATTCTTCTTCAGGATTTTTTGGTAGACAGCAGAATTCATGGTTCCATTTACCACAGCAAGTCTTCCAGGTCCCGAAGCAGCAAAACAGCCCCAGGCCATTACACTACCAGCACCACCATATTTTACTGTTGGTACAAGGTCAGGAGTTCCTGGCAACGGAGGGTGAAGGACAGAGCTGCATGGAGGAATCTGATCAGACCTAAATGAAACAGTCATTGTCGCCCCCCGAAAGACTGCTGCTATGATGATGATGTTCCTTTTCTGAAATGCTGTGTTACTTTTACGTCAGATGTACTGGGACACACCTTCCAAAAAGTTCAACTTTTGTCTCGTCAGTCCACAGATTATTTTCCCAAAAGTTTTGGGGATCATCAAGATGTTTTCTGGCAAAACTGAGACGAGCCTTTATGTTCTTTTTGCTCAGCAGTGGTTTTCGTCTTGGAACTCTGCCATGTAGGCCATTTTTGCCCAGTCCCTTTCTTATGGTGGAGTCATGAGCACTGACCTTAACTGAGACCAAGTAAGGCATGCAGTTCTTTGGATGTTGTTGTGGGATCTTTTGTGACCTCTTGGATGAGTCTCTGCGCTCTTGGGGTAATTTTGGTCTGGCTGGCCACTCCTGGGAAGGTTCACCACTGTTCCATGTTTTCACCATTTGTGGTTTGCTGGAGTCCCAAAGCTTCAGAAATGGCTTTATAACCTTTTCCAGACTGATGCATCTCAATTACTTTTTCTCATTTGTTCCTGAATTTCTTTAGATCACAGCATGATGTCTAGCTTTTGAGGATCTTTTGGTCTACTTCACTGTGTCAGACAGGTCCTATTTAAGTGATTTCTTGATTGAGAACAGGTGTGGCAGTAATCAGGCCTGGGTGTGGCTCGATAAATTGAACTCGGCTTTCCAAAGATGTGATAAACCACAGTTAATTTGTTTTAATAGGGGGGCAATCACTTTTTCACACAGGGCCATGTAAATTTGGATTTTTTTAACCCTTAATAAAAAACACAATCATTTAAAAACTGCATTTTGTGTTTACGTGTGTTATCTTTGTCTAATATTTAAATTTTTTTGATGATCTGAAACATTTAAGTGTGACAAACATACAAAAAAATGAGAAATCAGGAAGGGGGCAAACACTTTATCACACCACTGTATGAAGATATATCTCATGGTCATAGAAAAGATGTTAAACTATTTCCGATGAGTCAAATTGTTGACCAGCATCAAGCAACGGAAACATTGCTGCAACTGCTAAAATTGGGTTAAAATGGTCTTATGGTACACTCAGACCAAATGTGAAGCTAAAATTTGTGTTTATCTACTCACAGTCACACAGCTACAGCTACTAGAGCTGAGAGCAGCAAGCGAAAATTTGTGGTGCAGCCGGGTGGGGTTACTTTGGGAACTTCTGTTGCTGCTGTGGAAATCCCAAAAATGCTGTTGTGTTTGAGTTCATAACATTATTCTGAAGTGCACATAGTTGGGAAAACTCATTTCCTCCTTTTGAAACGGCATCTTGATGATGACTGACCAAGGCTGACTGGTGTCCAGTTTGATGAGCTGCTTGCCCTCATTAGCAGATCAGTGGCAGGAGCTCACAGATGTGGAGTTAAAGTACACAAACTTCATCTGGGCTGTGTAATGCTGATCCATCTGTCTCTGTGTCAATAAAACAGTATTTTTGTACTCCCTGTCATAAAGTATATACACTTACTGTTCCTCTTTTTTTGCAAATTTGCAAGTTTTTTCTTGTAAATTTGCATTTTTTAAATAAATCATAAGTAAACTTTTCTAATGAACAACTTTTCTCCTATTTTTTTCTTTTTTTGTGTATTTTTCTCTAAATTTTTTAACTTATTTGATTTTTATTTATTTGACAGGGACCATGTACAAGAGCATTAATCTCATAGGAGAAGAAATACATTGTAGCAGATTCAGCCACTGGCTAATTTCCATCTGTAGTCGCAGCAGGGCAGGTAGATGTTATGTCTGGAAATATGGGCGGACACGACCACGTGTTGAAGTTAGCTTTATTGTGGGTAAACAGCAGGTAGTACACAGTGCAGGGTGTGGTTGGGAGCAGGAAAGAGGGCAACTGGCACTGGTCAGTTGCCTAATATACCCTGAGGTGCACTGACGTCACACGTGCGTGTATGCTACCACAGCATAGTGCATCACGCCGTTTTACATACACCACAATAGACATGACGCATAAAAAATATAGATACATATCCAGTAATTCAATGCAATTGCAAAAGTTTGTAACTTTTACTCTTTATTTGCAACAATTTCTTAAAAAATAGTGCCTTTTTCTCATAAATTAGGTAATTTTTCCTCATAAATTAGCAACTTTTTAGACAAATTTATAATTTTTCTCTCATAAGTTTGTGACTTATGTAAATTCACAATTTATTTTTCATAATTTGCAGCTATTTTCTCATACATTAGCAACATTTTAATCATAAATTGCCAACTTTTTAAATTAATTTTTCATGTGAATTTGACTTTTTTTTTTCCATGTACATTATTGATTTTTTTCCCCCATAAATTGGCAACCTTTTTTCATAAATTTGTAACTTTGGGGCGGGGAAAAATTGATGCATTGTAATATTGCAGTACTTTGTGATGGTGATATTGTATTTATTCAGAGACACCAGTATCATGATACTTCGTTAAAAAATATTAATAAATGTTGCAAACACAAACATGCCTATTTAGGTACCAAGGTAATAAAAACCTGTTGACTTTTCAGTCCATTCGATGGTGCTGAACGCTCACTGTCTGGTTAAGTCAGCAAAGCAGAGACACTCGAGAGATCTAACTGGGAGTTGAACAAGACAAAGACCGGGATGGGAAATCGAATCTCAAATAATGTCCCAAAGTAAAACTGTTGACATCTTTTTCGTATAATGAACCATTCTTGGAGATTCTGTTGTTTGGAATAGATTACTACTCCAGATATGCTTAGTTGACTCTGTGGACTCTCTTAAAAAGCAGCTGCAAACTTTTTTTGTTTGAGGGTTTCCGTTGAGTTTCAGCTGCTTTTTAGTGGTAAGTTTGATATTTTTAAATTATTTGAATCTTGTTTTAACTTGTTTTTGTATTTTTAAAATTATTTTTTTAATCTATTAACTTCCTTTTATTCTGTTTTATTATACAAAGCTTTGTGATTATATGTCTGTGAACAGCGTTTCCTAAATAAACTTTGCGTACTTGGCGATGGGATAAAAAGCAAGCTGCATGCTGGTGTCTCTTTAGCTTAGCCGTTGCTAATGCTGCTCTGAGACGTGTGCTGGCCCGCCGAGTTCTGTTTTTTTTTTCTTTTTTTCATGCAGCGCTTCTTGCGGGTTGTGTGTCATGTCAAGGTCTTTTCTTTCCATCTTTGTTATAAAATCCAAAAAAGGCCCGACATTTGAGCTAACTGCTTCCTAACTTTCAAAGCTGGCTGCAAATCTCGCTGAGACAAGACATGACTTCACTTAACTGGGTGCTTGCTTGGCGCCATCAAGTGAACTGAAAACACAACTAGTTGAATACCCAAGGGAGTATGCAGCGGTTACACGAATATGTACTGTATACAATTAATAAAAGATCGATCCATGCGTTTGGGGATTAGCGCATTGTCACTGTCAAGTATTGCGATCCATCACTGAATCGGCCTTTTGTCCTATCCCTAGTATCACAAAGCAGCCCAAGTATCATGATAGTATTGTATCGTGCGGCCTCTGGTGATTCCCACCTGTATTTTTTGTAAATTTAAAAACAGTTTTGTCATTGAGGTTATTGGTTCTGTGGTATTGGAAATGATATTGAGTAGCAGATATTTTCCTGCGTAATGGTGTCGAGTTTGAAGGTCTAGTATTTTATCAACCCAACTCTGGACAGAAACAAACCTGGCGTTGCATAGGCATTACATAAGCGAAGCATAAGACAAAAACATAGAAGCAGTGCTTTTACCAACGAATGGTAAAAGTTTGAATAAATATCCAAATTCCAAATGCTATAGTCACAACAGACCAGTAATATAACCAATTTCAGTGATAATAGTCTTCCCCATTTTCACAGTTTAAATTGACAACATCCCTGTGAAGCATTTTAGTCCAGCTCAGTAAGGCTAAGTGCTAGCACTATTCCTAGCTAGCGCCTTAATCAGTTTACCAATGAGCAATATAGAAGTTGGATTACCATCTAAAGGACTATTAACTTTTAACAATTCACTCTTATTAGTGGACATATCTCTGTAATGATGTTTGTAAAAATTCATTAAACATCACCACAATTACAGGAGCTATGCTAGCAGCTAAAACGCTAACAGGTAAAGACAGTGCTAAGCATCCTCATGAGAGCTACATATTTTTTATCTACGCTGTAATATCCACATTGCAATTGCATAATCATATCACAAACATTAAGCACCAAATAAATATGTAAACAAAAACAATTGTTTGGAGCTAATATTACAGTATACACAATAATTTATCATTGTGTGCATGTTTTACAAAAATTCAAATAAATAATTACACAAATGATGATTTTCAAATATTGTTAGGTTTGAATGCTGCAGGTGCGAGTGAAGACACTTTGTTATAGCTAAAATTTCCTAAAGCCTCATTTTCACCGACTGTGGTTGCGTTCATTTGCAGCTGCAGTGTGATATGAATCACGTGGCACTCCCAGCAGCTGCGTTTGTGCTTTGAAGTGCCACAGATGAGAGCATGAAAATATCACACAAGAATTATATAAAATAACGCGAGAGCTTGAGAGAGACCGATTGTGATCACGTGGTAACAACAAGGAAGCGGTGCGTGGCCAGCTGTTCATTCGTCTGGATTCATGTGCTTTAATAATGCGTAAGTAGCCTTTAAATGTTAGTTCTCTGAAGTGTTTATATGTTGTGACAAAGTTTTATCTTCTTTGACACAATGGTGGAGTAGCCCTTAGAAAATAACAGGTGATCTCTAAATTTTTTTTTAATGAATAAACCGTTATTAAATACAGTAGATATTGTAATAAAACCTCCAGTTATGCGCACAGTGAAGGTATGGTCTGAGGAGACAATGGACGCTCTAAAGGACTGTTTTGAAATCGCTGCATGAGAGCAGCTCTGTGATCCACATGGTGAGGGTATCGACAGCCTCACACACACCATCACAGATTACATCAACTTCTGTGTGGACAACACCGTACCCACCAAGACCATACGGTGTTGCTCAAACAACAAATCTTGGATCAACCCTGAGATAGTCCCTACTGAAAGAAAAGGAAAGGATCTTCAGGTCGGAAAACGAATGCGCTGAAGTCCGTACAGAGGGAGCTAAGGAGGAAGATCAGAGAGGGTAAGGACAGCTACAGGAAGAAGATGGAGGACAAGCTGCAACAGAGTGACATCAGTGGGGTCTGGGAAAGCCTCAAAACCATCTCTGGGCTCCAGAATACCTTCTCCCAGGCTACAGGGGGCAGCGAGTGGGTGAACACCCTGAACCTGTTTTTTAATAGGTTTGACCAACTGCCCTCCCCTCCGCCTGCACACTAACCACTGCTGCCTCTACCGTCATCTAGTCCTGCTGTCCACCCCCCCAACACCCCCACTCCCTCCACACAGCCCCCCTGCCCCAACCTGACCCTCACTAAGACCCAGGTGAGGGCAGAGCTGAGGAAGATCAAGTCGAGGAAGGGCTTGCGTCTGGACGGCATCAGCTCGAAGCTCCTCAAGTCCTGTGCAGACCAGCTGTGTGGGATTGTGGAGCACCTCTTCAACTTGAGCCTGAAGCTGGGGAGGGTACCACAGCTGTGGAAGACATTCTGTGTGGTACCCGTACCAAAGACTTCCCACCCCAGAGACTTGAACAGCTACAGACCAGTGGCCCTCACATCACACCTGATGAAGACCCTGGAGAGGCTGCTCCTTGCCCACCTCCGCTCCCCTGGTGGGACCAGCGATGGATCCACTCCAGTTCGCCTACCAGCATGGCATCGAGGTGGAGGATGCAGTGATCTTCCTCCTACACCGTTCTTTGTCCCACCTGGAGAAGCCTGGGAACACTGTGAGGATCATGCTCTTTGATTTCTCCAGTGCTTTCAACATCATCCGACCGGTGATCCTGAAGGACAAGCTACTGTGCGCAGGAGTGGACCAACATCTGTCATCGTGGATCGTGGACTACCTCACAAATCGGCCACAGTTTGTGAGAACCCAGGATTGTGTGTCCAACACTATCATCTGCAGTATCCCCCCCCCAGGGAACAGTTCTGGCTCCCTTCCTGTTCACCCTTTATACTGCGAACTTTTCACACAACACACCACACTGCCATCTACAGAAATTCTCTGACAAC
This sequence comes from Pholidichthys leucotaenia, assembly GCA_020510985.1. Taxonomy (NCBI): domain Eukaryota; kingdom Metazoa; phylum Chordata; class Actinopteri; order Cichliformes; family Pholidichthyidae; genus Pholidichthys; species Pholidichthys leucotaenia. The sequence continues at coordinate 238,815,174 of CM035843.1, forward strand.
TCTGCGATTGTTGGCCTCATCTCTGATGGAGATGATGCAGAGTACAGAGGATTTATCCAGGACTTCGTGGACTGGTGCCATTGGAACTGCCTCCAGATCAATGCGAGGAAAACTAAGGAACTGGTGGTGAACTGCCACAGGTGAGGACAACCCATCACAGCACCAGTAAACATCCAGGGAACAGACATTGAGATGATGACATCCTACAAGTACCTGGGTGTTCATTTGAACAATGAACTGGACTGGCCACACAATACCAACATGCTCTACAAGAAGAGACAGTGCAGGCTGTTCCTCCTGAGGAGGCTCAGGTCTTTTGGTGTACAAGGGACACTCCCAAAGACCTTCTACGATTCGGTGGTGGCATCAGCCATCACATTTGGAGTGGTCTGCTGGGGCAACGGCAGGTAACAGGGAGAGACTGAATAGACTGATCAAAAAAGCTAGCTCTGTCCTGGGGAAGCGCCTCGACCCAGTGGAGGAGATAGGAGAGAGGAGGATGGTGGCTAAGCTGTCATCTCTGCTGGAGTCCGAGTCCCACCCCATGCAGGACACACTGAATGCACCGAAGAGCTCATTTAGCAGTAGGCTGTACCATCCTAGGTGCGCGACCGAGAGGTTTCGCAGGTCCTTCCTACCTACGGCTGTCAGACTTTATAACCTATGCAGGGCTGCTCGTAGAGGTCGTATTGAATGCACAAAACATAACAAACTTGCACAATAATGGTCCCCTCCATTATACAACTAGGACAATATCAGTCGTTAAAGAGGGTGACAACTAGGCTGATTCAAATACGAAATATACTGTATGGGTACATATTCATACTATGTGGGGTAACTGAATAGACCGTTATGCTGTTTATTCCATCTAGCTACAATGCTCCGCACTGTGTATATTTCTGTGTACATATGTACAGTATATTCACTGCTCTTATTATCTTATCTCCTGAATTATTGCTCTAAGTGTTGCTATCCCTGTGCTGTTGCAATCCTGGAATTTCCCCCTTGTGGGACTAATAAAGGCTGATCTTATCTTAAAATGGGGCCGTACCAGCAGCAACTCTCTCGTGTCTTTGTGTTTCTATCTGCTTATTCCTGTATATAGTGTGTCTCTTATTAACCAGGGCTCGGTAGAAAGATTCGGATTAAGACTGGACCAAGTTTTTCCTATTTTTGCCCGGTCTTTCTCTTAGTTTTTTCTCTTCCTCGGGCAATGGAAATCAACAGAGGGGGACGTGGACGCATTGTTTACACACGCGACCAGCTGATTGCGCTGAGGAGGCTAGCGCTGCTGCCCGGAGAGAAGCCCCTCATCCCGGATGAGCTAAAGAAGAGATGCCACTAGTGAAGGGCTAGAACTAAGGTGGGGAGGAGGAGGAAGCATAAACCGGCTGTACCGATGGTCATCACTGGGAACGTGCGATCGCTTGGAAACAAAACAGATGAGCTTACTGCGCTGGTCAGGACGCAAAAGGAATATCGTGAGTGTAGTGTCATGTGTTTCACAGAGACGTGGTTACACTCAGATCCCAGATGTTAACGTAGCGATACCTGGCTTCAAGACTATACGGGGGACAGATGTGATAAGTAGCAGGAAAAGGAGAGGGAAGAGGAGTGGCACTTCTTGTGAATGAAAGGTGGTGTAATCTTGGACACATTTATGTGAAGGAAAAGTGCTGCAGCCCAGACATTGAACTGCTGGCTGTGAGTATGCAACCTTATTATATGCCACGAGAAATGACGTGTGCCTTAGTAATTATTGTCTCCTTGTCAGCTGACGCAGCGGTGGCCTGTGACGTCATCAGCTCCACTGTGGCCACATTACTGGAGAAGTACCCGGATGCATTTATGGCCATCACGGGTGATTTTAATCATGTCTCACTGGGAAAAACATTACCAGACTTTCACCAGTTTGTTGACTGTCCCACCAGAGAAAACAAAACACTGGATTTACTGTTTGCCAATGTCAGAGATGCATATAGTGCCACAGCTCTACCCCTTATTGGCAAATCGGATCACTGCATGGTCATGTTAACACCCAAGTACATTCCTCTTGTGCAAAGGCAGCCTGCTTATACATGGACTGTGAGGAGGTGGACACAGAAGGCTGCTGATGTACTACAGGACTGCTTCAAGACGACAGACTGGGGTGTACTCTGTGAACCACATGGAGTGGACATAGACAATATGATCGACTGCATCACAGAATACATCAGATTCTGTGAAGACACGACCATGCCAGCTCAGAGTGGACACTGCTTCTCCAACAGCAAACCATGGGTCACCAGTGACCTGAAAGCACTTCTGAACAAAAAGAAGATAGGGATGAGAATCCTCCTCGGATCCGAGGAAATCCTCGGATTTGATCATGTCTAGGGTCATTCTCGTGAATCGTCTAAATTCGAGGAGAAAATTTTAGGGGGGGGGGGGGGTCTGGCGGCAAGTCGTATTTTCGATCGGCTGTGAAAATCCACCGCGCAAAACGCGCTACCCAGCGAGATCAGTAATGTAATGTAACAAGGCCACTGATAGGCTGATACTTATTGAAGCAACCAATCGGCGATTTGGTTAGATTTCTTTTGTCATATCCGGATAACACGCGGAGCGAAATGCAAGTGGCGGACAGTTCAATCAACTGCGTTTTCCCGATTTCGTCAAAATGGTGAACCTAAAACTCACGAAAGAGAACAAAGCAAGAATTTTAGAAATCGACAAAGGGATAAAGAACAAGTTTCGTTGGGAATGGCTTGAAAAAACCGTGTCAATGACGGTAAAGATCGGTAAAAATACTGAAGTTGTGGTTGAAAAAATGGCCGACTTCATAGCGAAATGTGAAGTACCGGGGAAAGCCCAGTGTGTTTATTGCAACGATTTCTTGAGTTATGGATCTCGTGGTTATGTTGCCTTTGTTGAGCACTGTTCAAAACAGAAACATCTCAAAATTGTGGCTACAAGGAGATCGAACTACTCACTCGGTGCTGCGTTCAAAACGATCGATGGACACGGTTAAACTCAGATGCCAGTCAGTCAAAGTTCTTCACAGCCGGCCCCGATTACAGCAATTAGTGATCGGAAGACACATTCCGAGGTAAAAAATTTTTTTTTCTTTTTTAAGTAATGTACTTGAGAATTTTCGCGTAATGAATTTGTTATGAAATAGCATGTGTAAGTTGCCATCACAACTTACTGCATCACAGCATTACACAATGCTGTTCTTCAACCCTTTGCAGCATCTTCATGGGGTTGGTCTCATTTAAAAGAAAATACTCTGAATTTTTTGGCAAAACAGTCATAATCTCTCTAAGTGCTCCTGCCACTGAGTAACAGGAAAGTTCGCCTGGGTGTTTTTTAGATACAGATGCTTGCAAATAACATACAGCTGTCAGATACTGGCTGGAAAACACAACAGAAATGTAGAACCAAGTGTTTTCAAGCTGAGGTCAAAATTTTGTAAAAATACCACAAAAAATGAATATATATTACACAGCTTTTTTCTGAGATTGTAACAAGGCTGTGTCTGTACTGGAAGACCGGAAATACAGCTTCTTTTTTTTTTCAGTGCGCACTGAGATGCAGAGACGTGACCGCCCGCTGAATTCACAAGAGTTCAAGGGGTTAAAATATACTGATATGCAACTTTTTTATATTCCTAGTAACACTAACAAATGCACACATTAATAAATCAAAATGTTTGCAGAATGTCAGTATATTTTAATAAATGGGTGATGGACTTGGTGATGGAATTTTGTTAATATTTATAATTTATTTTACTTGGTTAAATTATTTTGTCTGTTCTAGAACTATGTAAATGTAATTCTGTGTCAGTTCTAAACATATTAGATGGTAGTAAAATATAATTTAGTATTATTACATCAACATACTATTCAGATATAAATTTAATACATACGTACTGTGTTTCACTTTATTTTGTGGTTGAAAAAATGGCCGACTTCATAGCGAAATGCAAAGTACCAGGGAAAGTGACACTGAATCAAAACAGTATTGAACATGATTACACATGTGATGCAGCAGCAGATTAAAAAGATAAACTATAAATGCATTTGTACTTACTTCTAACTTTAAATATAAGACCACATTTGAGCATTCTAAAACACCAGATTTTGTTAGCTTCTGGGGGGCAACGCCCCCCAGACCCCCCACCAAGGCTCCGCCTTGGATCCGGCTTGGGGGCCTGCATCCCCCAAGACCCCCGGCTAAGTTTCCTCTTTTTTTTCCAAAACCCCATTCTCATCCCTGAGAAGAGAGCTTTTAGGTCTGGAGATAAGGAGAAGCTGAGGGGAGTGCAGCATGAGCTGAGAGAGATGCTGAGAAGGTGCAAGGACAAGAGGAAGTTGGAGGATAAACTCAGGCAAAACAACGCTAAAGATGTGTGGATGGGAATGAAAATAATAACTAGGTGCAAGGGGAGAGTCAAGCAGACATCTGGGAGCCAGGAGAGAGCTGATGAACTGAATCTGTTTTTTAATAGGTTTAACTCAGTCTGTCACCCCAACAACACAGCCAGACCCCCACACATCCCTCCCCACCCACCCTCCTGTGCAGCATCTCTCCCCCCCCCCCCCCAGGGGACACTAGGCCCCTCCCTCACATCACAGTGACTACAGACCAGGTTAAGAAACAGCTGGAGAGACTCAGTCAGAGCAAGGCGGCGGGCCCTGATGGCATATCTGCCAGGATCCTGAGGACCTGTGCCAACCACCTAGCTCCGGTACTGAAACGCCTGTACAGCCTGAGCCTGAGTCTGGAGAGAGTACCAGTGCTGTGGAAGACATCCTGCCTGGTTCCTGTACCCAAGAAGTCATCTCCATCGGACCTGAATGACTATCGACCAGTTGCCCTCACATCTCATGTGATGAAGGTCCTGGAGAGACTGGTCTTAGCCCACCTGAGGCCACAGGTGAAGACGTGGCTGGACCCTCTGCAGTTTGCATACCAGCCTCATTTAGGAGTTGAAGACGCTGTCATCTATCTGCTGCAACGAGCCCATCTGCACCTGGATGGCGGAGGAGACACTGTGAGAATCACTTTTTTTTTTTTTTTTTTTTTTTTTTATATTTCTCCAGTGCCTTTAACACCATCCAGCCACTGCTGCTGGGTGAGAAGCTGTGGGTGATGGGGGTCGACAGCTCTGTGATCTCCTGGATTACTGACTACCTGACAGGCAAGCCACAGTTTGTCCGGCTGGGCAGTGTCTTGTCTGGCATGGTGGCTAGTGATACGGGAGCGCCACAGGGGACTGTGCTCTCTCCTTTACTCTTCACCTTATACACCACTTAATTTCAGTACAACACCGAGTCATGCCACCTGCAGAAATTCTCTGACGACTCAGCTATTGTGGAGTGTATAAGAGGGGAGAGGACGGGGAATACAGGGCACTGGTAGACAGATTTGTGGAGTGGACAGAGCGGAATCACCTGAGGCTGAATGTCAGCAAGACCAGAGAGGTGGTGATTGACTTCAGGAAGAAGAGGATGCCTTCTCAGCCATTGCAGATTGGGGGGAGGATGTGGGGGTGGTTGAGGACTACAAATATCTGGGTGTCAGGATCAGCAACGGGTTGGACTGGAGATCCAACATCGATGCTGCGCACAAGAAGGGGATGAGCAGACTCTACTTCCTGAGGAAGCTGAGATCCTTCAATGTGTGCAGCAAGATGCTGGAGCTTTTCTATCAGACCATTGTCACCAGCGCCATCTTCTTTGCTGCTGTCAGTTGGGGTAGCAGTATCAGGGCCAGTGACACCAACAGATGACAAGATTATCAAGAGGGCTGGCTCTGTGATTGGTCTCAGACCTGAGACCTTTGAGACAGTGGTGGAGAGGAGAACACTAAATAAACTGCAATCCATCATGGAGAATCCTGATCACCCCCTCCACTACACACTGGACAGACAGCGGAGCACTTTCTCCAGCAGATTGCTACAGCTTCACTGTTGAACGGCCAGATACAGGAAATCTTTCCTGCAACATGCCATTTCACTGTACAATAACTCACAATGATGTTGTATTCTAGTCATAACTTTGCTGCCACACTGCACCTTACAGTCTAATTGGTACCTCACATTTCACTCTGCTCCTGATAGTCCTGCATTGTGCAGCGGGTATGATTCATGTCTGTATGGGTCACCATATATTCAGCTATGATGTATATAGGTTTTTATAGTAGTGTTAGTTTTACTTTCCATGGGTAATCCCTTTGTCTGTTACGCATGTGTTTCTGTCAGTTGGATATCTACTGTCATGCTGCCTTTACACTGCAGTTTCCCAGTTTGGGACGAATAAAGTACATCTGTCTATCTGTCTGTCATTTAACTTGTTACCTATTTTTAACGATCAGTTGGCGGCAAGCTGAATCTGTTAAGCAATGTACCGTACTGGATGGGGAGTACAACACTGAAGAGAGTGACAACTTTTTACTGTAGTGACCGTATTTCAGCCGTAATGGACCACTGACTGCAGTGGAAATTGGGGGTAAGACTCAAGCAGCTGCAAAACTGCCACATGTTCACCTGGATGCAGACTGTCATGTTTACAGCATACCACTGTATAATGATCTTAAAGTCGGTCACATAAACTATCTGCTTTACTTGTGACACTGGTGCATGAATGTGAATAAAGGTGGAAATGTGGGCAGCCACATTTCCATCAGTCTGTCCCAGGGCAGCTATGGCTACAGAGGTAGATTACTATCGGTATCTGTCTAGAAGGAATGAATATTGGATTCACAGTAAGCACTTTGAGGTGTCTTGTGACTTGTAAAGTGCCATATAAATCCAATCAATTATTATTGTAGGGTGACCAATTTTTCAAATCCTAAAATGCAATAGCAGTATGAGACAAAAATACTGTATAAATAACTTGAGAGCACTCAGAGAGCACATACCTCTGCCAAGGCTCCATCCCTCCTTTCGTTTGTCCTTCCATCCCTTTGTCTGTCCATACATTGCGAGATTGAGCCTTGGCGGAGCTATGAACCCACAGATTGCCTTCCAAAATGTAATGGGTTCATCCATAGCCCAAGGGCCACCTCTGGTTAAAATTTCATCCAAATCCATCCAGTAGTTTTTGTGTAATCCTGCTGCACAAAAAAAACAAACAAGAGCCCTGGCAGAGGTATGAGCTCTCAGCTCTCACCTCCAAATTCGATTGGGTTCATCTTTAGGTCAAGGGTGAAAATTTCATCTCTGGTGAAAATTTGATCCTCTAGTTTTTGCGTAATCCTGCTAAAAGTTAGGAAGCACAGCTTGATTAAACTGGAATAAATATAGTTTACTGTTGCGGTGTTAACGGCTGAAGAGCTGCACTGACAGGTCACTTCAGAGGAAGAATGCACGATGTGTATTTCAGAGTTGGTTGAAGAAGAATATTGAACGGCCGAGCACTTGACACATCTGTTTTACCAGAACTAGTTAATCAACTTTGCAAATTATTTCCATACACCATTCATACCCAGAACTCTTCTGTTTTTATTTAATTTTGAGCGTATAAATGTTCAACATTGGGATTATAATATTCAAACTTTGTAATGGTAATTTTAAAAATATGATTGCACTTGACGTTTATGAATACAGTTTGATATTGTATCCAACTTAACCCTTTAAAATACTGAGGAATAACTTATTTTTGTGGTGTAAAATAAACTTTTTGTCCCCAACACTCTGGTGCCGTGCAGCAGAAAATGTAAACATAGCATTTAAAGCCATATAGCTTTTTGAAAGGCTAAACATGACCAAATTTCCTGATGACTGTCTACAGCGGTGCGTGACTTTTTTGTTGTCTGATTTTGTCAGTGCCTCTGTCTGCATGTCTGCTGCATCTAGGGGTGTAGCATATATTTTTGCGCCCTGGGCACAGCACTCTGTTTTTGTCTCATGGAATCATTTGGATTTTATTTGGAATTGTCCCTTTGGTAAACATTCATACTAAAATAAGCCTTTTTTTTTTTTTTTTTTTTTTTTTTACCAGACTAGATACAGTTTGAATATGTGAATGATTATTAAATTGGAGCAGTCTTCAGCTATGTTTATTTTTTTTAAATAGCCTTTGGTGCATAAAGGTTAGGACCCCTGCTCAACAGCAGCGGTATCAGTAGTTTTGGTGCTGGATGTGGAATTGGTGGTGTTTTTGTACCAGGGACAGCAGCACGGTTCCACCAATGGGTGAAATTATGCAGCCCAGCCGCTCCGTTACAGCCTCATGGATGTGAGTGTGGTCACTTGTCTTGTCTGGAGAATTAACAAAAGAGGGCAAGGATGAGACACAGACGGATTCCGCCGCAGGGTTTGCTGGTGCACAGAGACAGGCAGACAGCGGGGTTTTTAAATCCCATCTGATTTCCAGTGTTCTTCTGCCTTTGTTGGAGTTTCTCTGGGGTCGTGCGCGTGTTTGTGTGTGTGTCTGTGAGGGGGCGGGGGTCGGTGGCGTTCAGTTGAGCGGATTATAACCGTCTGGGCGGCTGCAATAGCGTCAGACTTAGTCTGTTGTGTTATTCCTCCATTTTCTTCACCGATGCACAATGTGTGCATGCACTAAATGTTTTAATTATCTCTATATCTCCCATGGAAGGGTCCATAGTATTATTAGATTATTATATTTGGGACAGCAAATAATGATTGTTTTGATTATTGATTAATATTTCAGTTGTCCTCATTTTTCAGATTATCTTTTTGGTCTATGAAATGTGACCAAAGGAAGAAAACAAAAAGCTGGTTAGATTAACCCAGAGCCCCAATTCCCATGTTCAAATGTGGTGCAGTGTTGGGGATGTTCAGGCACTTTGGTAGAAATGCTGAAAATACTACATTTGAAGTTAAGGATGTTAATGATTAATTGACTTTCAATTAACTGTAGATAAGAATTTGGTAAACTAAATTAAATTAGTTGTCAATTAATTGATAACTCAGCAGTCCTTTTCAATGGGAGCTTATTCTATAAAATGTAGTTGCGTCACCGTCCAGGCGGGGGCACACATGGTCACCCACTGCTGCCTTTCAGCCAAAACTAAAGAAAAAGCGGAAGAAGACGCCAAGCCCCCAGAGTGCATGTGCTGCGCAGAGCGAAAAAAAACTCGCCTGTCTGGGTTACATCGGAGAGCCACAACAAGTTTCAATGGCACACAAGCTTGAAGAGCCACCCACCTGCTTCAAATCAGCAGGGTGGAGAAATGGACCAGAGCAAGGAATAAACTACACGAGCGCAAAACCCATCCCCACTGCTTTCATCCCGCCGCTAGACTGGAAAGCAGACCAGACTCAAGGTCCCACTGAGGTAACAGACAACAGAGGAGCCCAGATTGTTCTGGATTGCCGGGGTACTGTGATAATGTTTAACATGCAATAGATGAAGCAGCTCATAATTTATTCTTCTGTTAAAACAGTCTACCAGTGCATCTCAGTAAATTAGAACGTGCAAGTTTTTTTGTAATATAACTAAAAAAGATAAATTTTACGATATTGGTAATTGTTTTTAAGATAAATTTAAAATCCTATTTGTGATTTACTGAGATGTACCAGCACATAGTACACACTATACAGTATAAAATTTATTAAACTACAAAAAATGCCATTGTCTGTAGTAAAAAAAAAAAAAAAAAAATGTAAATGGTACAATAAATCATTGAGGAATATGATGTTTGTTTTATTCAGTATATGAAAAAACAGTAATAATTAACTTTTTATATGTTAAAGATAGACCATATTGTACCAAGGGAAATTCAGATTCTCAGGAAAATTGCCACTTTTCAATTAATCGTTAATCAGTCGATAAGGTCAATCAACTAATGATTAATGAATTAATCGATAACTTGCATCCCTAATTTAAAGCAATAAGTAGAGAATTTATTTTACTAGCAGTAAACAATATAACAGATTTTTATGTTGAATGTCAATTCTTGTTATACAACACTTGGTTACAACCGAGCAATCTGATTGGGTAATAGGGATTCCAGGAGTTACCATACTCCCCGATAATCACACTTGGACGTTTCACCAAATATGTGTCACTCTGCTTCCGCTGTGTTTTGATGATGTTTAAGTTAATTAAAATTAGTATCAGTGGCTTCTTATATGTGAAAATTGTAATTGTGTTGGAAACCCTAATTTCCATAGTGAGACTAGAGACGGTCCTAATCCAGACCTCCGTGACCCGGAAGTCTCGTCCTTGTAAACATCCGGCAAGATATTTTATGCCTGGGTAAACAACACAGACAAGCTAGAGTTGAATTTATTGTCTCAGATAGCCAACCATAATAACTTTGTGATGATGGACTCTTTGTTTCATCTGTA